>APFE030810047.1:63749-177362 GCA_000404065.3 Pinus taeda
CTTTGGAGCCATGTTTGGGGCACTTTCAGGTGGCCAAATTGGGCAAGAGTAGGCTTGTTGGAAAGGTCTATGAGTCTAATTTCCAACCCAACTAGAATTTTTGGATTTGGAGTTCATTTTCCATGTCAAAAATCAATTCTCCCAAGATAGCTTTCTGCAGTTTCTGGGCAATTCTGGTAAAAAAAGTGCCAAATGAGGCTGCCTCAAGGAAGAGTGCTGTTGCAGTCAACTTTTGAATGCCTTCCTAAACCCCAAATTTAGCTTAGCTTAGTGGAAAGCTCTTTGTGTCTATTTATCATTTTACCCATCAAGAAAATCATTTGGCCAACAAAGCTAGGAGAAAACGTGATTTTCTCAAGGTCACTTCATAGGTGTCTTTGATTCTCCTGAGGCAACGATATTCTTGAAATTTCTCTCAAACCATGACACCTCTGCAAAAAGTGAAGGATTTTTTTCTTCTTTGGCATGTTGTGGACAAAAACCTCTCTCAGTTTCCCAAAATGCATCTTTGATTTCTCTAGAACATTATTTGAGTGCGACTTGTCCCGATGTGTGAAACAAGCAATTTTGTCAAAATGGAGTGAAATTAAGGGGAAAAGGGGCTTCTAAATTCTTGAGGAAATTTTTGGGAGTAGGGAGGAATGTTAGGAAGCAGGGGAAAGTGGAATCTCAGAGATTGATTGAGGGGAAGGGGTCCAAAAGGGCAAAAAACAGGCCCAACCTAGAAAATTGCCAAGTTGTAGCTAGAAACTAGGGTTTGTGGAAAAATGAGGAATTTGGCGGATCTAAGGGATGGGAAGTGTTTGGTAAGGTACTTTAAGGATAAGGGAAGGTGTATGAACATCAGGATACAAGTTTTGCTGATGATTTGACCGTCCAAGAGAAATTGGTTTCAAAACCCTAAGAGAGGGAAATGACCTTACCTAGGCGCAACTGAAGCATGAACAAGGTGTAAAATGACTCATTATACACTAAGATGATAATGAAAACCCTATGAATGATGATAGACTCAGCTGAATGATGACCTGGATTGGCATTTGGGCAATTTTGAAAAGAGTGAGAGCAAACCCTAGACCTAATGCCTAGTGACCAAATTTTGCTTGAAGACTCACTCAAATGACAAAATTTGACCTTGACACTTCAAAATCACTCTGTAAGAGCACATTTGATCACTGGAGGAAGGCTGGAAAGACTGACACTAACAGAACCCATTGAGCCTTTTTTCCTTTCCCAATTGTCTTCAGTGATAGTTCTTTCACTATTGCTTGGGCTTTGTCTTCACCTCATCTTTGATCCCATGTTAAATTTAGTATGTTCTATGCATAGAGCAATTTATTTCAATTTTCATAGTTAGCTCAATATCTTTTCCAGATTAGCAATCACATCAACTTTAAAATAAATTGCAGATAGAACATAAACATATATCGCAGAAGGCAAGCCAAGACAAAAGGACACAAGATGTGGCACTAGCCAGGGACAAACCCTAATGTGGGGAAACCCTTGATCAATTCTTCTGATATGTTCTTCAATAGTTCAGCAGAGAGAGAGAGAGAGAGAGAGATAGTACATATACAACATAAGTCAACATTTTGATTTATCTAAATAAGAGCATAGATCATCTCTAAATAGATGATACCTGAGGTAGTTGAACTCAGTTGAAGACAAGCTTCTTCAACTGATTCTCCCAGGTGACCCCATCACTATGCTGCACTTACCATTTTGTTGCTCCTCATCATCATGCTGCACCTCACCGTGCTGCACCATGTTGCACTCATCATCACTATGTTGGACCTCATAACCATGCTGCACACATCATATTTTTGCACCTTATGTTGCCATTGCTGTCCCATGTGTCATTGTTGCACCATGCTGCCATAGCTCTCCCATTTTCCATGGCTGCACCATGCTAGCCACTGCTGTCCCATGTGGCATACTATTGTCCCATTGTTAGTGGTATTTCCATTCCATGTTTGGCATACTGTTGTCCCATTTTCTATGCTCCAATAAGCACCATTGCCTAGCTGTCCCATTTGACATGTTGTACTTTGTTGTTGTCCTAATGAATTTGTAGCACTATTTTATTGTTGTTGTCCCATTGTAGCCTTGTTGCACCATGTCATTGATTGTTGTCCTATTGCTTTCTCCACCAAGTGACCTTGTTGTCACATGTATCTAGCTACCAACACACTATACAAATGTTGCTCCAAATAGGTTTGTATATTGTTGTTCGTGGTTGTTCTGGTTAGGGAACTAGGGCAGCCCTAAACTCCTCACACAGTCCTTGAACAATTCTCAGGAAAACTGCACCACACCCTCATGAGACTCCTCCCCTAGCACATTGTTGTTCTGGGCATGTTTGAGCCCTCAACCTCTCCACATTTACCTTGTTTTTAGGTGGTTAGGGCTGTGGCCTACCACAGTGCCATGTTGTCACCTACAACCCCCTCAAAACAGGCTTCCCTTACCTTTTCGCTACCCCAAACTGACCTGTGATCACCCTTCTTCAACTTGGCCTCCAAGTTCAACTCCTCAGCATTCTAATAGCATCTCGGTTAGACCTTAACTCCCTCACTGCCTTGGCCTCTTCTTGTAACATCATATGCTACCCTTTCTTGCACCCAAGACACCTCAATAGACCTGTGTCTAGGGCTTGAACATAGCTACAGTTAGGGCTGGGCAGACCTGCAGTTAGGGCATATTTAGGATAGTGTTAGGGTTGCTTTAGGGCTGTGGCTAGGGCTTGTTAAGGCCTCCTCCACAGCTGCGTTAAATTTCTTCCATGAGCTCCTTTAGGTCAATGTAGATCCCTTCCATAGCTTCGTTGGCTTGTCTTCTTTGTTGTGCCTAGGGCAACCTCCTTTCCTCCAACGTCTAGGGCTTCCACTCCTTGATCTATCTTCCACTAAAACCCAAAACAAATGGTGAGAAATCAAGAGTGAAGTGTGTGTTGAAATGACAATCAAGTCATCTCTTTTTATACTAAAATGTTGAGCACATGTGGGTGTTATTTAGTTGCTGGCTGACCTTAACGAATTGTCTTATAACACAAATAAATTCTTAACTCCATGAATACTTATCGGAATCGGATTATCTTTAGATCAATCCTACACCTCTCAATGAGAGAGATCCAAGAAAAATATCAGTTGCCATAAATAAAATGACCCACATGGAGTTTGGCCCTAGTTACCAATTTTAACAATATGATAATGATTCTTTTGACTTCTTGACCTAGGACAAACACTAGAAGCACTCAATGGGTAGTTGGCCTCTAAAATAAAAGACCTTGAGCATGAAACCCATGTTTAAAAAATAACAATAATAATTTTTCTTTCATTTTACAATATACAAGAATCAAAGTACATTTCATATTTATGAAGATGGAACCTAGTTACCCATTTTTCAACATGGAAGGGTCTTATAAACATGATGTTGATTCCTTTTACTCATGACAATAAATCCTAAGACCTAACAAACCCTAGAAGCGTAAAGAACGTGTTTTTACCTAGAAGACTATAAATAAGAAGCATGAAATGCATGCTTTAATAATAATAACTTCTTCTTTTCTTCTTTTGTTTGTTACATAGGATACATATTGAAATGAGTACAACAATAATTATGAATACCAAAGCTAGTTACATTTTCAACACTCCCTCTTAACTAGGGAGATATTCATAATTGCACAACTAGTACACCATCATTCTTAGACTGAAGATTTCTCATAAGAAGAGTCAGATTGATAAGCCAAACTATAAGCATCATCACTATAACCAACATTGTCACTGAGGCCTATCTTGACGAGCTCAAATTTATTTGAGAGGATTATGTTGGGAGGATTTACGTGTGATATCGAACTACCTCTACAAGGCATATACCCCATCCAAATGTTTAAAAAGTGTGTCCTTTTAGGACTATTCTTATCTTGGATCTCCAATCCTGAGTCCTCAAAGAATATAAGTCCTCTTCGACATCTCTTTTCTTGGATACCTGTCCTATCCTCAAAGAGTGTAGGCACCTTTCTTTTCTTGGATTCTATATCCTCAAGAAAACAATATATGCTTATCCTTTTGAAAAGTAACTAGTTTCGGTCTTCATAATAACATGTTTAATTGTGATCTTATGTAATTGATGAAAAGAAGAAAAATAAAATTATTATGTAATACTTGTCTCATAAGTTTCATGGGAAAGGAATTTTATTTTAGTAATGGCGCCCATTGTGAGCCTTTAGGATTGAATCATCTAGTCATAAAAGTAAAATTTAGTTTATCTCATGTATGAAGGACCCTTCTTGGGCATATTGTATTTTGTATGAGTCAAATAGAAGTGTCAAACAACCCTCCAAGACAAGCATAAGCATCCTCATACAAGTCAGCTTCAAAGAAATACAATTATCTTCTCAAAGGTCGCATCGTCTCACTTTCACTCATGTCAGCTCACTAACAGTGGAAAACAACTATAAATAGCTAGCTCGGATTTCATTTTCAACACATAATTTCGAGTTAATTACATAGATAAGTTCAAATAGAAATTCCAAAGACAAGTATTTCGGTGAAGGATATCAGATATATTATAGAGATAATAACAATGAACAGTTCAGATGTTATTACAGTGAACAGGAAGATGTTATTACAGTGAACAGTTTGGATGCTATTATAGTGACTATGGGTCTCAGTGCACTTACAGTAATGGTCTCGGTGCTCTTACAATTTCAGTATAATTACAATGGAGCCTATCACAATTTCAGTGCTATTTCAGTGAAGATATCTCGATGCTACCACAACAAGTGATCTCAAAACTACTACAACAAATGATTTTGGTGCTACCAACAGAAGAGAGGTCGAGACAAAGAAGGTCTGAATTCAAAGAGGCAAGAGTAGAATTCTAGAAGGAAGGCCGAAATTTTTGAAGCTAAAGAAGATCAAAGTGGAAGAGGACTTGTGTCTTGGTCTTGGAGTGGAAAATAGGTCAAGGGTCTTGGTCTTGGTATTTGTCAATTGGAATCTCTATAAGAAGAATTTGGGCAGGTTTTCCTCTCAAAGAGTGAGAGGTTTTGGCACTAGATGATAGCCTACATTTTGTGTCTCTTTTCTATTTATGTTCATGCATTGGTAGTTATTTGATGAAGATGAACACAAATAATAACATAAGATAAGAAGATCCTAATATAAGAAGTAAAAAGCATTCACAAGCAATTACTAATAGAAGAGAAATCACTTAATTGCTATGCCCTAAATTATTCAACATGGAATCATAGCTAAGGTAACTAATTTAAGGAAGGGAATATTTTTAAGGGACACTCAAGGATCAAATCTAGAGGAAGGCATCAAAGCAAAGATCATATTGAACTCAAGAAGTCTACAAAGAAGTATTAAGATCATCATCAAGAAAAGAAGGCCCAAACCCTACATCTACTCAAGATTAAGTGTTTTGAAAAATATTCATCCAAAGGAAGCTATATCAAAAGGCGGTGTCATCAAGACTCTGTCTCGTTGAAGCAAGTTCCTTACCATTGAATACATCAATAAGAAGTCATCATTGATCCTCATCAACAAGACTTCACCATCAAAAGGGATCTCCCTGTAGTGCCCCTCTCCAATTGGTTGACCTTGATATGACATGACATTAACAATGATTTAGCCTCAAGGCTCACACGTTATTCTTTGGGGACCTCAGGTTGAGGATCCAAACACTTAACTCTACTATTAGTGGATGTGATGGATGTGTTTATTTCCTATTCGGTATTATGATGATGATATCTTTGATGTATATGTATTATTTCTATTGATGTTATGTTGATGATACCTATGATGGACGTGTTCCTTATGTTGTCTACTTATATTAGTTCTATTTCACGATGAAAAATGATGTGGATGACTATGTCATGTTGATGATGCTATTATGTCAATGACTAACACTGTGAAACATTATTACTAATGGTTATCGAGTATGACAGGAAACACCAGATGCACTCACATATGAAGAGTCGACAACATCTGGTTTGATGGAAATGAATATTTTGTCTTTAAAATTTTAAAGTTCAGTTTGAATCTTGCTATAAATTCTAATGACATGTTAGTGGTTGCAAGCACAGGTTAGCTGCTTGGTTGAATGAGTCACACATGGGTGATAGGGTTGTACAATTCGATGGAACAACATGGGAGGGGTGGGGCAGTATCCCTGATCTCACCCACTAGCACTCTCGCCGTGACTTGGGCTAGAAAGGTTGAAACATCTTCGCCTTGAAGATCACGATGTTATGAAGGCAGGTCCCAAAGTTGGGTCGCTCATGAGGATTTTATTGGGGGCGCGCATCAAAGTGGATTCCTTGATCCCCAACACCATTAGTCTCATTATAGCAGACAACATAAGAGATGATAGTGGTGTTTGTCGTTGCACCCATACTTTCCCCTCGTAGCCACTGAATGCTTGAAGGGCAAGTGGCGTGGCACCTTTGGAACTTCAAAGTAATTTCTTGAAGGGCACGACCAACTTGGCACCCTTGGCATCACAAGTAAACTGTTAGGCATGGCACCCTTGGAACTTCAAGGGAATTTCTTGAAGGGCACGACCAAACTTGGCACCCTTGGAATCATTAAAAAATAAATAAATTAATAAATATAATCAAGAAATGAAAACTAGGTAAATTTACATCAATGGTAAATGATGTTAGAATTCGAGGTAATTAAATCAAGAATAAAATGTGGGTTAAGAGGATCATAGGAAGAAATAAAATATTTATCTTAAAAACTCTACCCTTCCCATGTTGGAAAATATTAAGTAGATTATGTAGTTTAATTAGGTAAAAGGGGGAAGAGGGACATAAATGTAAGGATAAAGATTAATCCTAAAATAGTTAAACCTAATTAAGAGAAGAGGATGGTGAATTGAAATAAGATTAATAAAAAAAAAAATTAGATAAATATAGAGAACCTCCATTTGACAACAACCAACATAAGAATATCCATCTAAGAGATAACTTAAGTTAAATTAGGGAGTAGATAGGGGATCAAATCTTGACTCATTAATTGACTTTAGTAATGAACACAAATTGAGTAAAAATGGGGATCAAGAAACAAATAGGAGAAGAAATAGGAATCTTGTTGAGGTGAGCAAAAATATTAGTTTTAAATTAAAATTTAAGTAAATAATTTTGGAGACTCTTGATGAGAGAGTGACACATGGGTGGGTGAATAATCAAACTATTGAATTATAGAAAAATAATTAATTATGCATGAAATTCCAAGTGTCACCTATGAGGACTCCTATAAAAGAAGGGGCAGGTCATGGGAGAAAGGACTTTTTCTTTACCCTATTGTTGGATGGATGAGATTATGTCAGAGTAGGGACTACGAGCTATAGTGAGTTTGGTGAGGTAGAGGACTTTAGAGAAAGGACTCTTGATCCAAAGAGTGCTCTCCTCTACCAACTAATATATTCCACCATTTTACAACCCCATTGCAGCTCGGGGTCTGTGGGGAAGAAGAGTACCCAAGGAGTAGGTTGGGAGGTCAACTGGTGGGCCACTACATTCAGATCAAGCACGTCGACATTCATAGTTGGAGGTGACCGACAATAAAGGAAGACATGTAGCGGCAAGTCAAGTTTGAATCTCGTCTTCGGGTGAACGATACCTATGTTGTTATAATATTCTTTTGTATGACTTTTTATGGTTTTATTTAAATATATGTAAATTAGATGATATGTTCTATGAAGTGAAGTTTCTGGGATGTATTAATCAATGCTTAATAAATTTGAATTCCCAATGCTATTCTCTTTTGATTGTATTTTTATTTTGATTATAAAAAAAATATAGGGTTGGTCCCTACACTTCGTATCAGAGTCCTAGGTTCACACACTGAGCCTAAGAACAATTATTATATGATAACAAAAAAAAAGTGCATGTTATTTCTTTTGAAGGATTCTAGATAGTTTTTCTATGATTAAGATTGCATAATGTACTATCACAGTTAGGAGCTAAACAATTTACAAAAGTTTGACTAAAAAGAAACTTTCGGAAGAAACCTGTAGTTTAGAACCACACCTTTGATTGTTTCAGCTACTTTTATTAATTGGGCACTAACAATTTAACTCCTCTTTTAAACATTTAGGCTTACACTTTCTTACAACTTTCCTGATTTATCAATATTCCCTTTTCTCCATTATCTCTCTCTTTATTTCTTTCTAAAATGAAGGAATCTACGGAAACTATGTCACTCTTTCAACTTGACTAGAAGAACCACAATAGAATCCCCTCATCTTGTTCCTTCACTCGTGGTTCCATAAGAAGAGCTAGTAGTACCACTTCTCTAGATATTCTTAGAACTAAACTTGATTATATACTTTACCTACAGGGGAAACTTGTTTTAACTTCCAAAAAAACATAATAATAATAAAAATAGGCAATTATCCACAAGTATTGCAATCTAAAGCAAAACGGAGTTGTTTTGGAATTCAAAGCTTAGTGTGTGGGATCAATACACAATTCTACATCACAATGGTGTCGTTTGATTTGAACCTAGATTTCTCTGAACAGAGGTTAATTTAGATGCCTTGGACCACTTAGCCAAACAAGTACATAATAGAGTAATATTTAATTAGAATTTTTATTTTATGTTCTATTTCTATATCATAATCATAATAATAATAAAAAATTTACCCAATTCCTTATTGTATATGCCATTTATATAATCATAATAATAATAATAAAATTTACCAAATTCCTATTGTATATGCCATTTATATGATCATAATAATAATAAAAAATCTACTAAATTCCTATTGTATATGCCATTTATCTATTCAAGTTCCTGCTGCAACTAACATTTTAAAAGAGTAATAAATTGTTTAATATGAAATTTATGTTTTCTAATATCAACTGCATCCATTGCTTGCATCACAAGGGTTCTAGTAGAACGGAAGAGCGATTCACTATAATTTGATATTTACGTGCACAAAATGGCACTAATAATTTGGTTTTATATGGATATAAATTACTAATCGCATATTTTAAGAATTATAATAATTCTTTCAAAATAATTATAATTTATAATCTTTTATAAATTATGAGATGCTTATCATTTTAATATGGTGATGTCATTCAATCGAACAAAAATATTTTTTCCATACATATAAATTTGTATTGTTAAGAAGGAAAATTTTGCAATCCAATTTAGTGATGGGAGGCATAAAAATATTTTGAAAATGAAGAGGAACAAGACAAATATCATCCAATCATTATTTTATTTTGAAATGACTAAACTTTCTAAAATAACGACTAATTAAAAGGGACAATAAGACGTAGTTTGTAAAAGGAGAGTAAAAAGGAAAATGCAGAACTTCAAGAATACAAGTAAAATATATATATATATACAAATTTTATATATATTTAAACTTTATTATAGATACAAGTTACTAATTGTACATTTAAAAATTATAATAAAATTATTAAAAGTGAAAAGTTAACAAATAACTATTTAGTATAATTTATATATATGTATATATATATTATGTGTCTGTTTAATTAACAAAGTTTATAAAAAAATTCTAATGGAAACCATAATTAGATGGGTAAATAAATAATATACTTGCATCCCATATGTATTAGCATGTTAGTATCACATTCATACTCTATGTTTTGCTGAGTTGAACAAATAAGTTTGTTAGTATCACATCTATACTCTATGTTGTGCCAGATTGAATAAATATATTTGCATCCCATATGTATTAACATGTTAGTATCACATCATACTCTATGTTTTGTTGAGTTGAACAAATAAGTTCGTTAGTATCACCTTTATATATTGAATAAATAAGTTTGTTATATATTGATGGGCATTAAAAGAACTTGCATATTAATAAGGGTTTAGAAATTAAGCAACTATAATATAAAAACAATGAATTTTATCTTAAAATCAAAAAATGGTACAACAGGTCATATGTATAATACGATTATAAGTAAGGAAAAAAATATTGCAGTGTTGTATTATATATTAATAAGAATGATATATGTATTATACATATTAAGACACTTAATGTGTTGTGGTAATCTGATAGTAAATAATTACATTTATATATTTTTAATTTTAACTTTAATTTAAAGAATTATTTGAAAATATAATGTATTACACACAATGTAAGATTGATTGTTGTACAAGAAGGAATGGTAGGTTGCTCATATTTAAAATGGGTATAGAATTGTATATTTGTGTGTATATAGAATTTTGGGATGCTACAAGGTCTCTATAAATTAATTACCTACTATCTATTAAAAAAAAAAAAATCAAATAAATAAAGTAATATTTTTTATGTAACTTAAATAAATCCTCTTGTTATATTCACCACTTGACCTAAGATAGAAATGTAAACTAATACATTGGCATTCAATAAGAGAAATATTAGTCAATAGATTTGTTGTGGCCACAACCACCACCCTATTAAAACCTGATTTGGTGGCAAATTTGAATGGGTCCCCTAGAAGTTTGATCTTTCATTTCTCCGAATGATCTGTCTTTATCTCAGGGATTTTAACTCTCTGTCAAGTCAAATCTTCAATTCTTAATGGTTAAGACCTCCCTGAATAAATCTCTGCGGCTTGATTCATTTATAACCCAGTCTATCCCTTCATTCATATCTTCCATCGAGACTTTTTCAATCCTCATAAAAATTCATGGTGCTCTATGCCTGCACATATAACCAACCCCACTCTTTACTATGGTCGTATGTGGACTCAACCCACAAAACCTTCTATCGCGCATTTATTTCTATTATAACACTTTTGTAATAGAAACACTTTGCAAGCACATTTGACTTACCCTTTTTGTGCTTTTTCGGTCTTTATACATTTCTCGATCACTGCCTTTATCACTATTGTAATCTCTCAAGTTCCATGGTTACATTGCGCCTTCCTCTTTTGCATCTGATAAGCAAGAACCTTTCAGACTTCAAATGCAATTAACCATGCCCATATCCTTTAAGGTCCGTCGTTACATCGCTTATCACAATCACTTGTCCAATGTTACATCGCTTATCGCAATCACTTGTCCGCTCCTCCATCGCAAATCGCAATCGACAGAACCCATGGCCCATACATGAGGTGTTCCGCGATATAGCGGACCCGCCGAGATTATCAAGCGCAACACATATGATTTCGGGTCTGAAGCCCATCGCAAATCGCAATCGGTGGAATTCAAATCTTACACATAAGGTGCGATGTGATACAACAAACCCGACGGGACTATTAAGCATAACACATATGACTTCGGGTACACTCCCCAATCGCAAATCGCAATCGGCGAAACCCAACGTTTATACAAAAGGTGTGATGCGATATGGCGGACCCGTCGGGATTATTAAATGCAACACATAGTTTTAGGTCCGGCCAATCGCAATCGGCGAGACGAGGGGTGATGTTGCATATGACTGCCCGTTGCGATGTGCGATTGTGACTTGATCGCATCGCAACCTTGGCTGAACCAGGGGCCAATTCTTTCACACTTGTTCCTTTTGATTCTATAAAAGTGTTATTGAGAGCAAGATTTGTGTTTTTAGGCATGTTTGTCATATTTCTCATAATCATAGATAATATGAACTATTTCGGCAGGCATGGACCAAGAGAAAAGAGGTGCATTCGAGTGGACCGGTAATGGATAAATGCAATTTATATCAAGACAACGCCTCTGCAACATCATTGTCGATATTGCAAAGACATACTCTAGAATAAAGGGATACGAACCACCATAGTGCATAACGAAGGCACGCTCTATGTCAAGAGGAAGCACTCATGAAAACGTTGATCCATCAAGATGCTATTACCTCCAAACACACCTTCAATCATGCCAGCTGTGGGATGATGAGCATAGTGTCTTCAGTTTCCTTCAGGAAATAATAGGGAATAATGTCCTCTCAATACAGGTGCAAAAAGATGACACACATTCATTCTCTTTTAATAAACATCTATTCATTTCCCCAAGAAATGAATCACTCTAGTGTATATGCCCTCTACGTGTCAGTCGTTTCACCAATTGATTCCACGTCTGTATATTTTAATGTGTATATGGAAAAGAGAAGGAAGGTGGAAAGTCGGGGGGGGGGGGGGGGGAGATGGAGGGTCAGTCTATTCTGCATAAGTATTACCTCCGGAGATGGGTACAAGACTTTTTTTTTGGGAAGAACAACTTTTGATTTATTGTGTTAATAAAGACAAAACACCTGCGGCCTTAGTTTTAGAACTATCCCACTTGAAAATGGAAACCAAAGAGAAGGTCAAGGATTTTAATATCTGGATCAATATTTTGTTCAACAAAATCCCGACTAATGCTAGACCTACTGAGGAGGTGCTCATGGAATTCTACATCACTGCTCTCCCTGTCCCTATTGTGATGTGGGTCAAGAGGAGTAATGCACAAACCTTACAAGGTGCTATCGATGAAGCAGTAAAAGTTGGGAATGAAATGATCACTCTTATAGCGTGTCATCATACAACCATAGAAAAGAAAGCCTCTCAGTCATCCAAGAAGAATTATGGGAGTGATAACAAAGTGGCTGAGATCAAAGAAAAGGATACCATAGATGTGTAAGGTTTGCATCGGAACATTAAGAAATTGATGAACACAGTCATCGATATGAAAAGGAATTCTGGAGAGAGTACAAATGGGAATGGAGGAGATTATAACAACAGAAAATCCTTCAAACCTTTCCATCGTAAGAAGATAGAAGGTGGTCATGGCCAACTTGCACTGCCTTCTCCACCCAATGAAGGGATTTTAAATATGGAAGAGTTGGCTCTTATCGGATCGATCCTTACCAAAGAAGAACCTATAGCGGAGCTAGAGCCAAAACAAGAAAATGAGGAAGAATACCAAGTAGAAGGGCCCTTGGATGAGGAGTCTCATATCAATGTACTGTGGGATTTCTATACAAATGAGAACAATGATGACGAAGGAGATAGTATGGCAGAAATCCACACTAATGAAATCCACACATGAAGTAAAGGGCCACTTGTGGGCATGATGAAGCCTGTAGACTAGGAAAAGAAATATGTTCGCCCTTTGAAGGCATCCGCTCCCAAAGTTCCTGTTGATAAGGGTAGACCTAGTGGTGATTCCAAGAGTACTCTAGTTGTGAACTATCCACAGAAAGGTAATACATCTCCAAATGCAACGAAGGCAACTCAAAATGGTAAATTCCCACCTAAGAATGGAAAAAAAGGTATGTTTACTCTACCCTACCTTGTTTATAACATTGATTACAACATTGTGGATGATCTTAAGAAATATCGAGCTAATATCACATACTTCGATTTGTTAAAGTCAACGCAACAAAGAGATTTACTTTTGAAAGCTATGAATGAACGGAATTGAAAATCTCCCACCAATCCGAGTAGCCAAACCAATAAGTCGGCATCCAGACCTGTTAGTACCCCTAGTACACCCCAAATGCCATCAGCCATGGAAGCCACTATGTCAAAAATGAATCGAATTCCTCAAGATGTCCGTGTAGCCATGATAGGAAGGAAATCAAAATCCATGACTCCAGCTTTCCTTATCACATTTGAAATCTTCAACTTGAACGTATATGATTGCCTGGTAGATTCTAGTGCCTCATCCATTGTTATGCCTCACGTTGTTGCTAAAAGACTTCATGCAATACCCGAGAAAAATGGAACTCGAATTATGCAACTGGACAAAACGAATGTGAAAATAATTAGAGAATTGAAAGATGTATTGATTTGGATGGCTGCCAAACCACAGTACACACAAGTCATTGGCATAGTGGTAGTTGACATACCTGAAGCATATGGAATGCTTCTTAGTAAGGATTGGTCAGCAAATTTGAATGGATATTTCTCAACTCATTGGTCCCATCTCTTGTTTCCTTAGAAAGGAAAAGGTGATATGCTGAGAGTTGATTGAGAAAGATACATGAAGTATGTAATGACAGAACTAAATGACCCCAATGAACCTATAATGTTTACCAACTCTATCCTTGGGAATTATAGTTTCGATGTGTGTGCCACGAAAACTTGTTTTGGAGAATTCCATGCAGAGACTGTCCGACTGATGAGCTACCCTATAATATGGTAGATGATAGGGCCAATTTCGTAAAAGGTAGTTCATTTGGTATAACATCAGTTTCTATGTTTTGGACACTCTATTTTGATGGCTCCAAGTGCCTAGAAGGTGCAGGTGCTGGGAGCATTCTCATTGGCCCGCAAGGGAACCAACATTTGATGGCTAGCCGGTTGGAATTCGCATGCACCAACAACACGGCATAATACAAAGGCTTGGTACAGAGCTTGAAGAAAGTCATTGATATGGAGGTGGAAAATCTTAAATTTTTTGGTGACTCACAGATGATTGTGGACCAGGTAAGGAAAAGGATACATTTCAATTCACCACACCTGGTAAGATACCAACCTAAGGTATGGATCTTAACTGACAGTTTTGATTCTTTAATATCATAGACATACCTCGATGGCAAAACCATGATGCTGGTTTGATGGCTGGTATGGCTACAAAACTTTGGCCTGATCTTAGATTAAACAAGAATAAATATTATGTTGAATTGATTTTCAGACCATCCGTACATGATAGCATCTCAAATTGGCAGGTATTCGAAGGTGACGAGTAAATCCTTTAGTTCCTACATTGCGAGAAGACATTCAAAAATGCACCCATTGATGAAAAATAGCATGATAGGCTTATGAATGAGAGTGAATACGAGGTAATATCTTTTATTAAGAAATTTATTATCAAGAGGTTTGGCATCCCTTACACTCTCATATTAGATAATGCTTCTTACTTTTCATCACTAAAATTGACTGAATTCACTATCGATAAATCAATTCGCATAAGGTATGCATCAAACTATTACCCCCAGGGAAATGGAGTTGTAGAGTCCTCAAATAAAAACCTCATCCGCATAATCCATAAATCTGTCACCAACGACCAGAGGAATTGGCACAACACTCTAACAAATGCCCTTTGGGCCCACAGGGTCACCCCAAAAGTAGCATTAGGAAACTCCCCATACTTCCTCGTCTATTTACAGGAAGCCATATTGCCTCCCAATGTTACCCTTCCCTCTTTGCAGCTCCCCCAAGCTTCGAGAGGGACCCCTTCAGCCTTACTTCAAAAAAGGATCAACCAACTGATGAGGTTGGAGGAATTGAGAGATAAAACCAGAAATAAATTTAGAAATCACCAAATGATTGTGGAGATATGGTTTGATCACCATCTAGCAGGAGATAAAGATTACCAAGTCGAAGAACTTGTCCTGAAATGGGACAAGTTGAGTGAGCCAAAAGGTAAACACACGAAATTGCAACACTTATGGTTGGGCCCTTTCCAAATTGAGGAAAAAATTGGTCAGGGAACCTACAGATTGAAAATTTTACAAGGAGAAACCGAAAAACTCCCTATTAATGGCCAACATCTTAAGAGGTACTTCCAGTAGCCACCACATAGTGGTTACCTCCTAATTAGCTTAGGATTTATTTTAATTTTTTTTTGTTAGCTTAGTTATATTTTCATCCTGTCTGTTTTAGTTTTACACAAAGTTTATCTTCCTGTTGTTTTAAAAATTTCAGTCCTTTTCAATCAATTGATTTTGGTCTTTCAAGTCTTGTTTTCACCTTTTTATAACCCTCTTCCAATTGCCCTCATTCACTACCTTCAGCTTTTTGCTTCCCTCATTAACCTGCTAATGAGTCTACAGATTCTAAATTCATTATTACCTTGCAAATCAAGTGATCCTTCGATGAGCCTATGAGAACTTGCAAAATCAGCGGCGAAATTCGAGTCAAAGCCACTCTTTAGCACATGTTGGGAACTAGAAAGGCTCTGTTGATAACTTGGATACCTGAAGCATGTAGGGACATCTTTATAAAATGAAAAGTGTGTAACTACGGATTGGATTGGCATGGCAAAACATTGCATTTTCAAAATCCCACATAGACCTAGCCTATACTTGCCTATGAGTTTTGCAGTTATTCTCCATTGGTTCCATCCACCACACTAAAATTTCCAATATCTGTTATCTAAAATCCAACCTCCTTTCATGGGTTAAGCTCAGTGTCATTTATCCTGTGGAAAATCCAATTGTGCTCTAGTCCTTGTGCCTGAAACGGGAAGGACTTATTTAAAAGAAAATGAAATGTCAAGTCCTTATGCCAATTTGGAAGGACAGGTTGTTTAGGAAGTCAGTTGGAGTAGGGACTATTGCTGGGCTTAGAGTACAATTTAACACAGCAAGCCCAACCTTGCTTAAGTGATTTAAAAATATGGCATGATCCATGATTGCACCCCATTCAATCATATGAAAGTATAGCACTAAAATTCTTACATAAAGTGCAGATAAGCATATCGACATCAAGTTTGATGAGCGATAAAGAGTTGAGGTACACACCTAAACAGATATTGACAGATCGGTGATGGCCCCGAAAGGATTTTGGAAGTAGAAAACAGGTAAAGGATGGTCAATAAATCCCATAATACGACCATTGGAGAATTCTTGTCAAAACCGTATCTGTAAGTAGAAGTTATTTGTCTTTATCCTGCCTAAATCGATTAATGTTGAAGTGGAGCTCATGCCCATCCATCTATATAGTTTACATTTCAATATTATCTTAACACCCTGATGTTCTACGGATCAAAAGTTTATTTGGTAACAAAGATAACTCGTTTGCCCAGCGGCTCACCATTTGTTGTGGCCACAACCACCACCCTATTAAAACCCTCTCTGGTGGAAAATTTGAATGGGTACCCTAGAAGTTTGATCTTTCATTTCTCCGAATGATAACTCTTTGAATGATTTGTCTTTATCCCAGGGATTTTAACTCTCTTCCGAGTCAAATCTTCAACTCTTAATGGTTAAGACCCCCCTGAATAAATCTCTACGACATAATTCATTTATAACCTAGTCTAGCCCTTCATTCATATCCTCCATCAGGACTTTTTCAATCCTCATAAATTGTCATGGTGCTAAATGCCTGCACATATAACTAACCCCACTCTTTACTATGGTCGTATGTTGATCTGAAATCACCCCTAGGTGACCTCAGGAAATTAATGAAGGTATTATAGACTCATGTGCTGGTGTGTGCGTTATCTTAGGCAATAGATCGATAAGATTGAAAAATGAACAGACACTGGAAAACAGTAAGAGAAACACACCAAGCAAATGCAAAACACAAAAATTTAATAAGGATTTCACCCAATCCTCCTGGGCTATGTCTCCTGGTCCAGCTTTCAGTGGTGGCCTTTTTTATTGCGTCTTTGAGCAGAGTTTTTACAATGAGGAGATCAATTTGAGTCTCCTGCAACAGATGATGCTTAGTAGGGTGGTACTTAGATTCCCCAAACCACTAGAGTACACAGACTCCCCCTTACCAAGTCTCGACCTCAACTGGTCTTAATGGGATGAGTCTAATTTGGTAATCAGTTCCCGATAGATATCCTCACAGGGATTGCTTGAACCTCTCAAGCCTTCTCGATTCTATCTGCTCAATGTTGCCTTAGCTCTGCAGGTCAACTCGACTTCTCTGTTCTCTACTTCTTGCTTCACTCTCTATTTTGTCTCCTCTATCTCCTCTCTATTCTCTCTCTGTTCATGGCTTAAAGCCAATTCATCCCTTGACTATTCGCTTCCTCTTCCAGCCCTTCGAATCGCCTACCTCTGTCCACTTGGAATTCCCCGCTTCTGTGTCATCGCCACTATGTAACGTTTCACGGAGAGGTGGCCACTTGTCCCTTCATGAACTGAGCGCCAGCTCTTCCTTGAATGGTTTGTTACTTCAGTTATTCCACGAAATGATTCATCCAGCAGCTCAGTGGTCAAATCGAACTTCAAATCTTTATATGCCTCAGCTTATTCTTCTGCCAAATCCAGTCTCTCATCGAGTGCAATCTCCGCCATTTGATCTAGGGCCTCCATATCCTACGGTCATCTCTTTTATCGCACGGGTGACTTGCTTGACCACTGCCCCGCAATGAGAGTGGTTTTATCTCTCATCCACCGGACACATGTCATTTAATGTATGGAATCACTTGGTCCTCTGACAAACCCGCTTACTGCCCAAAATGCCTCCGATATTCCGTTGGTTTTGGAGCGCGGGACCCACCTGTCGTTTTAACGCTTTTCCCACGGTTTCCTGGTTTCCCTTGTGACTGTGCACTCGGGACCTTTCCTTCTCGAGGGATTTTGTCCTGCTATGCACGATTAGTGCTAATCGCACATCAGAAACAACCTCTGTTTCTGGGTTTGAGTCTCCCGACTGCCATTTTTGCGCCATGCACAGTCCCCATGGGCCAACTATCAGTGCACTTTGACCAAAGGTCCTCATTGCTCCGTGCTGGCTGCAAATTACCATTATTCAGAGGTTATTTCCTGATAGCTCATTATTTACAAGATTTTGAAGTCTTTCATAATTTGAAATAGTCATAGAACTCTGATAATTTTCAAGGATCCAATTTGGATCATGGCCTTCCCACTGAAAAAGATTTTGGACCACCAAAAGTTGGTTTTCAAGCATCGACTAACTGAGGATACAAATTTCTCACTCGTCCAATCTCTATCCATTTTTCATTGCTCAGCTTTGAACCCCTAAGTCCAATTCTGAGGTACTCAACATCTCCCTTGCACGTCGTTCTTACCTTCCTGTTCAGAACTGTGTCTTCCTGCAATTCATTAAGATATTCAGGTAGAAGTTCATCAATAGAAGGCAATTGAATCTGCTCTTCGAGATCCTCAATTAGTGAAGGTTCAAATAATCTCAAGTTATCTACATTTACGACTGAGTAGATGTGCATGTAAGCTGGTAGATCAAGGCGAAAAGCATTCTCACCAATCTTCTCAAGTATCTTGGAAGGTCCATACCTGATAGGCTTTAGCTTTTTACCTTCCCCTTGCATCTTGTCCTCGCTGATATACAACCAGACTTGATCACCAACTTGGAAACTATGCTCCATCCAATGCTTGTCATGTCTTGCCTTGTATTTGGCTTGGCTCTTTTCCAATTGTTCCTGTATTTCCTGGTGGATCTCTTGGATTTGTTCAATGAACCTAATTGCCCTATCCACATCGATGTGTCCCTCAACTATTGTGTCCTTACCAAAGCCAAAATCCAAGGAAGACCTTGGTGTGAAACCGAAACAGGTCTCAAAAGGAGATCTCTATGTGGAAGAATGTTTGGCTCGGTTGTAAGCATGTTGCACATAACACAAATGTTCATCCCAAAGCATAGGATGCTTACTGCAATATCCCATAAGTAACTGGATCACTGTCTTTATGTCTGGCCATCGGTTTGTAGATGGAAGGTTGTGATTTTCTTCAGTTTGGTTTCCATCAGTTCCCACATACTTGACCAAAACTTTCCCACAAATCGGGTGCCTCGATCAGATATAATGGAAGTGGGTAATCCAAAATGAACCCATACATGTTGAAAGAACAGTTTTACAGTTTGTTCAGCTGTAATCTGTTTATTACAAGGTATCAAAACACACATTTTGCTAAACCTATCCACAACAACATACAGATAATCATGACCTTTCCGAGATTGAGGCAGTCCTCCAAAAAAGTCCATGGAAACACTCTCCAAGGATGAGAAGGAACTGGTAATGGAGTGTACAAGCCTAGTTTTCTATTGTTGGGCTTGCTTTTAGCACACATAGTACACCCTCTTACATATCTAGAAATGTCTCATTCATTTTTGGCCAATAACAAAATCTTTGCAGCTGTGCAACTATTTTGCTTACCCCAAAGTGACCTGATATTAGAGAAGTGTGTGCTTCTCGAATTATCTTTACTCTTTCAGTTTGTGAAATGCATAGCTTCCCACAATGATATAGGAGTTAGTCCTTAACATGATAATCCAATTCTTCTACTCGTTTGCATTGACTTAAAGTTGCATATACATCTTTAAAGTCTATATCTTGAGCATATTGTTCAATGTAGCTTTCATGTAACACATAATTATGCTTAAGTATAGTAGATGCATTTATAATGGGTCTAGATAAATATCTACAACTTTATTGTGTATGCCCTTTTTATGTCTGATGACTAAATGAAACTGTTGTAGAAAACCCATCCATCTATAGTGGCTTGATTGCTGCAACTTAGTTTGGGAATGTAGGTATTGAAGTGGTTGATGATCAGTAGGTATTACTGTCTCTTTGCCCATTAAGTAATGTTTCCACTTTTTCACACTCTGCACTAGTGCATACAATTCTTTATCATATGTGGGATAGTTAACTACTGCAGAATTAAATGTCTCAGAATGATAACATATGGGTCTTACGTGTTGTGTCAACACTGCTCCCATGGCATAGTCACTGGCATCTGTTTGGATCTCAAACGGTCTTTGAAGATCAGGCAATGCTAGTACTGGTGTTGTACTAATCTTTTCTTTCAAGGTGTCGAAGGCTTTATGTTGTTTGCCTCCCCACAAACACTGTTTCATCATGTTACAGTATGTAGAGGGAGCTGCAATTAAGGGAAAAGTTTAGAAATGAACTTTTTCCAATTTGTGCGCTCCTAAGAAGCTCCTAATTCTTTAGCAGATTGGGTTTAGGCCAGTTTTACAATGACACACCTTAGAGGGCTCTATCTTCATTCACCCCTCCTACTATATGTCCAAATAATTCAAGATGTTTTGCCATTCACATTTTGAGAGTTTTAACTTAAGTTTTCTCTTTTTCAAAGCATCTAGTGTTGTTTAAATGCTTAAATTTTTCTTGCCCATGTTTTTTCAATATCATAAGTCACCAGATTACAATAAAAAATCATCAAGGTTGAGACATCATTCTTATTCTCATGAAAGTAGCGGAGCATTAGTTAAGACAAAATGCATAACCACCACTCATACTATCCTGCTTTGTTTTGAAAGCAGTCTTCATGCATCTTGTTGTGCAACTCTGACTTGATGATATCCCCTATGCAAGTCTAACTTGGAAAAATAAACAACTTCTTTCAATTGATCCAATAGATCATCTATGCGAGGAAGGGGATAATGATTTTTTATTGTTATCTTATTCAGTGCTCAGTAATCAATGCACATTCTCCACGAGCCATCTTTCTTTCTCACCAAAACGATTGGTGATCCACATGGTGATGTGCTAGGTTTGATGAACCCTTTCTCGAGAAAATATTACACCTGCTTCTTGATTTCTGCATTCTTTAAAGCGGACAACCTGTACATCCCAATGTTAGGCAATGGATCATCTTGCTGCAAATTAATCTTATGCACTATTTCCTTTTTGGGTGGCAGACCTTTAGGTTCTTGAAACAAGATATCATACTCTGAAACAACTTTTTCTAAATCAACGTGCTATTTAGCATCACAACCCTCAATACATTGGTTTTATCAAGTTTCTTTTCCTTTACAGCCATTAGTAAAAATTGTTTGCATGAATTTATCATTCGTTTAATCTGCCCTATGTTTATGAGAGTATAATTATTCTTGAGCTTATGAGATCTTACAAAGTATTCGATTCCATATTTAACGAGTAGATACTTGTTCTCAGCTCTATAGAAAATATATTTTCTGTCATACAAGTAAGGACTTCCTAAAACAATTCCACATATATCCAAAGGAATTATTTCTAACTCAACCTCAACTACAAATGCTGACCCAAAAGAAAACTTGAGTTTGCATTGTCTAGTCACTTGTAGTTGTGCTTTATCATTTAACCATCCTAATGGGTATGGTTTCTTGTGAGGTGTATTCAGTAATCCCAACTTCTTTATAATTGCTTCAAAAATTAAATTTAGTTGTGAGCAACTATCAAACAAAGTATCAATCTTTTGATGCTTGGAAATAACTTGAATATGGAAAAGCTCATGCCTTTTTCTCTCATTTTCTTCATCAATAGTAGATTGTGCAGAATTACTAGTAGATGCTTCAGAATTCTTACCTTTTATACTTGTGGCTGCAATGGTTGTTTCATCTCCTGAGTCCGACCCCAAATATTTATGAATAGTTGCAGCAGTCTTCTTCTTCTGGACCTCGAACTTCTTAGGTCTCAGCTCCGAATGTAGAATCAAACAGTACTCATCATCATGCCCATCCTTGTTACAGTGAGTATATGAAGACTTGCTTTTCTGTCTAGTGTTGGCCTTCCTTGCTTTCCATTTCTATTTTCTTTTCTCCTTATTTTTGCTTGCAGTGGGTTGGGATGATCCCCCAACTTCTGGGTTTCCATTCTTTCCCCTAGCTTCTAAATGCGTAGCTTGAACATATACCTCATCTACACTAGTGGGATTAAACATGAGGATAGTGTGCCTCATGTAGTTGTGTAGACCACCGATGTACTTCAACAAAGTCTCAGGTGAGTCTAATGAGATTCCTAGAATCAATTCTCTCTTCCTAAATTCTTGGGTGTAACCTTGTACACTTTTCCCTTTCAGTTGTCGAAGAGTTTACCAGCTCATCATGGCTTGCTGCATGTAGGCTAGTGGATAGAACTATTTTTTTATTGAAGAAACAAATTCACTCCAGACAGAAATAGTCTTACCATGTCTCTTCATGTCAGCTTGGGTCCTTCCTTCCCACCAAATCAACGGAGTGCCTCCAAGGCGTAGGCTAGCCAGCTGAATCTTGCTTTTGTTTGAATCAATACTCTTCACTCTGCAATAAACATCAATTTGTCTAATCCAATTGTTACACAGTAATTTGTCACTGTTTGTCACCATCCCTGTTACCCCTCTCCTGCATCTTGGAGGACTCATTCCGGGACTTGTGAGAAGTGACAAAACTTGAAACCACTTGCATCATTCACCTCTGAACATGAGCTTCATATGCCCTGAAGACATATCCTACAGCTTGCCCTTAAAAATAGCCATTTTTACATTAGCGCTGGGCCACTGTGTTTTGCCCGCGCCAATGGGGAAAATCCTATAAAAGGGGCACGCCATTAGCGCTCTGTCCCAGAGTCGCAATCGCGCCAACCTTTTTGGGCAAATTTTTTAACCAATCAATCTCCGAAAGTTCTATCCAACTCATTCACCAATTGAATCCAAGATAAGTGAAGATGCTTTGGCTTCGAATCTCCTTGAATGGGAAGTAGTTTTCCACCATTCCATAGAAGTTTCCAAGTGATGAAGCCAAATCCATTATGGTTTTGATTGATCTTATCCCTTCCTTTTCATCTATAAAAGCTTGTCTCCATGCCTTGAGCAAGCTAGTTCTAGTTCTAGGGGTGGTAATACTTGTGCTGAAAGGAAGATATCAAGAGATTAGAGTTGCAAGAGCCTTCTTTGTGTCCATAAGGCTTAACCTAAGTAAGGAGATCTTGTTACCAAAGAGAGAGAGGCTTGTCCCTCATCCCTTCAAGCTTTGCAAGACTTGTGTAGCTGAGCACCCAGCCAAAGGAGGACTTGACGTCAGGACTCTGGTTGTATTCTCCTTTGTTGATCATTAATAATAGATGACTATCACTATGGTTCCACTCTCATTGTCTTTGTAATGATTGATGTTGAGTTATATCCTTCCTGACTGATGTATAATTGCATTTATTAGATTTCACGCTTGTGTTTGTGTTGTTCTCTTTGTGTGCAGGTGTCCGTTCACAGAGATAGTGGAGGACTGTGACCGGCCAAAGCAAAGGAGCGCGGGCGACGTCTCTTCTACGAATGAAAGCGTTGGAATCCAAGTAGGTCTTCATCACCTACCTTTTATTTGCAATTAGGGACTTGTGTGGTAGCATTGTTTGATTGTTGCTAGACCCGTTCTGCGCCAGTAGGGATCACCTCTATCCGTAGAGGGGATTTACCTCTCCAACAGAGAGAAAAGGGCCCACCCGACCCTGTTTTGTAGTCATTTCCTGTGTTAGGCCTTTATCAGGCCTCGCCGACGATTGCAGCGATAAATTGCAATCGACCTTCGTATTCACCAATAAGCCTTAAGAGTGATACCATGACCCTATCGATGGTCGATATGCAATTGTGATGAATTGTCTTGATCTAGCTTTAGTAGCTTCCGTGTCTTAGAATTTGGCCCCAAAAATAACTGCTATTTGGATTTTGATGCAACTAGTGACTAAGAAAGAAGTGAGTGACAACATGTGTCATATGGGAACCTTAAAGAGGGGGTTGCTTCTCCAAAATTAGTCGCATCAATCATGAATGGAGTTTCCAATATGTGACTTCCTCCCCAAATAAGTTTAACAACCTCCCACAAGCGTAGGTAATGCGACCTCCAAGGTGGATGACCTCTCCAAAAGCAAAACATGGCTTCATATATGATTATGTGGTTGAACATTCCATGAAATATGATATTGTATGGCATGAATGATCTAAGAGAAATAACAAGATGCCTTGAGAGTTCTTTCTTTACATGAAAATATGTACAATGATATGACATGAGTCCCTAAAGCTCTAGGGTGATGGTCACATAGGCCAAAATGTGACAAATCCAAAGGGAGATCTAAGATTAGGCATACAATAAGTGTGTTATCTAGGAATACCAACCTTTATAATACATCATTAACACTTTTACAAAAGGATAAAGTGAATAAACCTATGGATTACTTAAGTCATGTGTCCAAATTTGAAAAGATAAAGAGAATATATATATATATCTCTCTTTATCTTTTCAATTTTTTTTTTTTACCCCTATTTTTTTTTTATCATCAATTTTATATTTAATAATAAATAATTATTATAGTTTTAAATAATAATTATATTTATTTTTCACATAATAAATAGATATATATTAGCCCTCGATGATAGCCCATTGGCAATGACTATTAAAATGAGGTGTTTGTGTGTTAGGAGGTTCGATGTTCAAAACTGCCTGATTCTCTTGTGCACTACGGAAGGGGCAAAAACAGAATCTAAAAAGTTTATAAATGGTATGTGTGTCAGAATCAAATAACCTTACATTCTACTAGAATAAGACTAACCAATTATATAATATATATATATATATTATATATATATATATATATATTATATATATAGATATATCTCTTTATCTTTCAAATTTTTTTTTTTACCACTATAATGTTTACGTTTCAATTTTTTTTTTATCAATTTAATATTAATAAAAAATTATTAATACTTTTAAAATAAATAATTATATTTTATTTTTCACATAATAAATAAATATATATTAGCCCTCGAGGATAGTCCAATTAGCAATGATTATAAGAATGAAGTGTTGTGTGTTAAAAGATTCGATATTCAAAACTCCCCTATTCACTTGTTCCTACAGAAGGGACAAAGATAGACATCTAAAAATTATAATGGTAGTGGTTAAAATCAACTTTACATTCTGTTAGTATAAGACTAACCCACCTAATTTTATATGTGTATCTATATATATTAAAAAATAATATTAATATAAAAATAAAATTTATTAGAAAAAAGAAAGAGATGAAAGACGTGGTTGAATTGTTAAAAAAAAATAAAATAAAAGTAAATCTTTAAAACCATAAAAGCATACATATAGATTCCAAATACTAAAGCATTTACCATTGATAATTGATATTCCTTACATTTTCCATATACGCATCCAATAATTTAAGAAAAGGAAAGCAAAGGTTTTAAATAACAAATATTTATCTAAAAATCAATTATATTCTTTGGTATTCCAAATAATTAAATTATATTCTTTCGAATTTTTCCCTGGAATAAAAGAAATTCTAAGAAGATGTGAATATTTGGTTCACCTCAAGAAAGAATGATATTTTAGAAAAGGAAAGCAAAGGTTTTAAATAATGGGTGGCCTGCTTGAAAATTAGACCGCCTTTAAGAGAATTGTTGGCCGACCAATCAATCATTATGCTACTGGAAGAATATAAATTGTGGATGATATAATAGATGGGTCAAATGCTTATCAAACACTTAGGATATTTAGCAATAACACGTTGCTCTTTTTTATTTTTTTAAGAAAGTGGAGCATATGCCCACCAACACTTTTACTACGGCATTTTAGCATGTTTTTATAAAAAAATTTATGGAATTTTATATAAATTATTGATCTTTTTCCATTTCTACGCAACTATTAAAAAAACCGATATATAAAAATATATAAAATAAAAAAGGTTTCATATGCTTTTAACCTTAGTATCCTAAAGGCTCCTATGGTTTATTTAGGCCAATAATATCTTTTTGTTGAAGAGAAAATAATATATATATATATATTATAATATATATATATATTTTAAACTTTGCTAAAAATCGAAGAAGGAAGATCCACTCTCCACTTAATCATAGGGTTAATTATATTTTATTTTTCTTGTATCTAGTCCCCCAACCGAGATCTAATGCTAGAAGAGGAAGACTCGCTCAAGCATAACATGGTTCATTATAAGGTAGATTCATCAATGAAACTCTCCCTCATGCAAAGAATCAATATACCATCTTTCAACCTATTGAACTAGGGTCCATTAACATTAAGAGGGTTGCCACAATGGGCTCAAATAGAAAAATAGGGAGTCCTTCTTTGATCCAATAATTCCTTGGTACTTCTCCATTCTTAATGCTTTTCATTCTTGAATCAAACAAATATTGTTTGGAGGCCAATAATTATTCAATAACATATTACATTGTAGTGAAAATAAATGTCCATACACATGAAGAGAAGTATTGAGAACCAAATCCAACCATCTTTCTATTTAGTTTTCATATGCATTTATACATTATGTATATGCTCCAACTATTCATTAATTAAGTGTATTTTCCTTTTACTACATACATATTCATATATTTACTTATTATTTAGTGTCTAATGTTACTAATGTGTGCTGACAAATACATCGGCCTAAGAGGCCCCTCAACATATCCCCCACGCTCATCTCCTTGCTTGTCTCAAGCAAGCTTGTATAATTTTTTGGATCTATATTGTTGTAGACATAGTCTTCCTATGCATCAATCATTTGTACTAGTCTACCTAGGTAACTCAACCAAAATAATTATTAGGTGTATCAGATGATACACATATACAAGATTGTTGTGACGGGGTCCCTTGGGTCCAATTTTGTTAAAATATTGTAAGTCTATGCATTTTAAGGAGCAGAGCAAGAGTAGCATAGGTCAAATAGGGGTCAAGGGGTTTTAGGAAGGTCAAAACCCCTTATGTTTTGATATTGTTTTGAGATTCGCCCATGGTTTGCGGACCATGGTATTGTAATAATGAATGATATATAAAGAGATGTCTTAGCAAGTCTAAGGCAATGAATTAATCAATCACTTGATATGATTTTGGGTCTGTAAGGATATATGTTTCTGTGTTTTGGGCGAAGGGGAACGCTCCTACAACTATGTGTGTGGAGACCTTGGTAAGTCTGCAACTGAGTGCGTGGGCCCCTGCAGCTGTGTGGACAAGGTCTGGAAAGGTTGTAAAAGAAGATCTGAAAGAACAGAAAGATATTTGAAACAAACATATGTCTATTTGTATTCTCTCTGTAGTTTATGTATTTATGCACAACTGAATGATATTTATCTATAATTTATTTTAATTTCTTAGCGAAGACCTAGATCAACTACTATATATTGTTTTATGCATGATTAGATAGTTATGCGAAGCTTATGACTTTCTTTAATTGCAAATCATATAATTTCATGAATAAGGGTCCACGAAGGTCAGAAAGTGCCTTAAATCTCATCACATAGCCTTCTGGATGCAGAAGCCTAGTTCTAGCATCCCCCAATGCTGCCTCGAGTGAGACTGCAGCCTGCACTATGTGGGTTGTTGCCAAAAGGGTCGTTAGTGTAGGGTTTTGTTGGTTGTCATGACTAAATCTAAACCTGGGTCCAAGCCCCCTTAAACCAACAAATGGTTTTGTTGTCAGGACCAAGATCTATTTGAGGGATGTGTGATGTGGCATAAGTGGATACCGACTAAGAAGGAAATCGAAAGAGTGGATAGATCGGAATATGCATGAGTTTGCACACCAGGAGAATATGTATCCCTGCGAGTTGTATGGGTGGCTATCCAAATTAGCGGATAGTGAACCTACTCATAACTGCGACGATCCTATTGTGTGGACTCTAGAACTCGTCAAACGTCTTGAAATATCTGATTATAAGGTTGTGAGGATTGTTGATTATTGGATTGATAATATCTTGGGCGGTTTCATCACTAAATTTTCAATAGAGACATTTGTGTCTTATAGTGAAGCCAATCGACGATTCTTCAAGGGTTTAAGAGGTAAGTACCTGAAATCACTAAAAACTTGGATTACAATTATTTTGTCCAAAAATAAGTTTATTCCCTTACCTTAATGTTTAAAATGGCTCCAAATAGATCTATGTGAAGTGGAATGCGATCCAGAGTAGATCAAGACAAATTTGTCGAAAGTGAATATAGTGCCTTATTGGGAGAGTCCAAAAGTGACGAAGAGCGAAGTAGCCCTAGTACGCTTAGAGGTGCGGCGCAGACTGTAGATCAACGTACTTCTGGATTTCAACATCAAACCACTCCACCTCCACCTTCGCCTCCATCTCATACACTTACACCTACACCTACACCTCCACCTCTTCTATTCAGTATGGAAAATACAATAAAAATTCCTGTGTTCGGGGGTCAGGGATTAGAGGATCCTGAACAGTTTTGGTTCGTCGTAGAAGTCATGTGGAAATCACAACAGATCAATGATGATGATATAAAGAAAGCACAACTGGTTACAACGCTACAAGATATGGTACTCACCTAGTATATCAGATACAGCATGAATCACCCAGCTGCTTCATTGGCTAATACGAAGGATGTGATGAACACGGAATTTATGAAGCTGAAGTCAAAAGCTTAGTGTGTGACTGAGATCAATGAGATTAAGAAAATTTTTAATAAATGTGCATCGGATATAGATCAGTGGCTGAAGTGTTTACTAAGTCAGTCTAACCTTCATATAACGGATGAACAACATAGGGACTGGTACATAGCTTCATTATTACCTCACTTAAGATTATCATTATCCTAGCAAAAGATTGGGTCATAGGCCGAAGCATTGGAAGTCATGATGAAGCTAGAAGCTTCGCCAATTCCGGATATGAATATAGGAGTTTAGCAAATCCAGTCACAGCTAGCAAGCCTGCATATGGAGTTGCAGGATCTGAAGAAGGGAAAGGACATTAGGATAGAGACACACTTTGAAGTTTGGAGCACAAAAAGTAAGGCTAAATGCATCATAAGGATCAATGCCCTGTATTCCAGGATTACATAGCTACGGGAGGTCCTAACCTACTAAAACCAGAGTCTTCTGCTGGATCAAGCATTGGTGCAAGTACATGGTGTAGTGTTTTCCAAGTTTCAGAACATCATTCAATCAATAATTTCTCCTTATTATAGAAGTTTATACAGTCCCCAAAGAAACTTTTTTGTAACCTTTGTAAATCAATTTGTCATGATGAGAGGAATTGTCAAAGCTATGAACTAATGATGGACAATGCTCTGCTGTATAGGATGTAGGTTGAAAACTGCACATAGAATGACTAAGGCTCACCTACAACTCGAGGAGGATTTCAAGGACAAGGAAGAGGAGGAGGAGCTGGAAGAGGTTAGGGCTAGATTTAAAACTACGGAGTACCAAGCCACTTTATGCATGACTGTCATAATCCAACGCACCCCTCATGTTAGTATTGTCGTTAGTTTGATCATGTCATAGCAGAATGCCCGATCCTAATAAAAGATGCAAGAGAAGAAGACCCAACAACCAACGTAGAATATCCAAATGATGAGATCTGAGCTGCAGGAATATGATCCCAGTGTCAACATAGTCACGCGAAGTGGTGTAGACACTGGTGAAGACATAGTTGAAGGAAAATAGTCATAACTAGAGTCATGGTTATGAAAATCTTGTTAGAAGAATAATGGGTTTGATTTACATAATGAAAAAGTGACATTCATGGAGGCAAGAAAGAATTTTATGAGTCCAAGTGCTTCTACATTGGAGAACTCGATGTTGATAGCCTCGCGAAAGGAGAAGCCTGAAGATACTACTGTAGCCCAAGAGTCAGACTCCATAGTGTTGAAATCATTTCTACAGACATGTATGAAGCTACTATGGGATTAGAAGGTAGTAGAAGGATTGCAAGAGTTGATAGATAACTACGCCAGCAAGGATAAGTTGCTACCAGGAGAGCACGTAGTCAATAAGCTAAACCAAAGCAAGAAAAGAGCCGACAAGGATATGTAGTTGACTAGGCATATCGTTGATTTCAAAATGGATAAGGTAATCCTAGACTTGAGCTCTGATTCTAATGTACTACTGAAGCAGATGTAGGAACATATGGGAAAGCCTAAGCTGCAATGGTCACCAATTCAGTTGCACATGGCAAATCAACAAAAGATAATTCTCGTGGGGCACCTCCATGGAGTCACTGTAGATATTTAAGGAGCAAGAGTAGTGGCTGATTTCGAAGTTATCGAGATCATTGATGATAGTAATCCATACCTTGCGTTGCTCAGGATTGATTGGGCTTTTGACATGAACACAATCATCAAATTAAAGAAGTAAAGCATGGTATTTGAGAAGAATGAACTTCGAGAATTGTCCCGTTGGATCTAGATGAGGGTTTGCAATACACTGAACCGAATCGTGACTATTATGAATATGATGAGATTGAGCACATCTATAATTTAACTGCGCAGAATGAATATTGGATCAATCCTACCAAAAATGTAAGGATCAGCTGGGAGAAGGACAACCCCTGATAAATAGACTCAAATGAAGGGTTAGAGAACTAGCATAATCAGTTGCATGAGGTCTCTATGATGTGATGTAATTAGCTTACAAAATTTCTACGCTGTGTATGTACTGAGGAATGTAAGATACCCTATTATGATGTTTTGGGTGTTGTCAATATATTTCTTGAACATTTTGAAAAGGATGTACCAGAGAAACATTGGTTCGAGGCATTAGATCTAGCATTAGGAGCTACGCCTGCAAGATAGTGGGGTACGCACAGGGATAATTTTTCTGACTGGAAGGAATATGGTCGAATGATGTGATTAATATTTGGCTATGCAAACACTTAACTCATTGAAAAATACTCAGGGAAGGATGATACGCACAAACATCTAGCACAATCGACTAAGGTGTGGGGTGAAATACCTCAACCTAAGTGGGTGCATATCTTTTCTCATACACTAGATGTTATCCCAAAGAACTGGTATTTAGAAACTAAGCTCCGACACAGGACCACTGACTGGGATGAGATAAAAGAAAGCTTCTTGCTCATGTTTAGTTTTGAAGATGGGTTCACATGCATTGATGAAGTGCATCAGGAGATTAAGGTAGAAATCTTCCAAACACCAGTTGAACCTATCACGTAGTTACAACCTAACTGGAGTATGCAACTACAACATGATTTATAATGTTACAATGTTACAATAGAAGAAGCCAATGAGGATCTGAGGAATATTAAAATACCTGAATTAGAAGGAAAGTACGAAGTTGAGGGACCTAGTGCAGAGATTCCTAATATTTCACAACCGGTGTGCATAAAGCAGGTGAACATTAGCTCTAAGGCAGAACAAAAATTCGCAAACATTAGTGACTATTGGGATGAAGATACAATGGATAAGGTATTTGAATTACTACATGAATATCAAGAATTATTTCCAACCAAGTTTTCTGACTTGAAAGGGATATTTGGAGATTTGGGGGTAATGAAGATCAATTTAAAACCCGATGCGAAGCCCGTTTAGCAGTGCCCATATTGGTTGAACAGAAAATACAAGGAAAAGGTACGACAAGAACTCGATAAAATGCTCGTATATGGAATAATAAAGCCTATAGAGGAATTCATGTGGGTCAGTCCCATGGTGGTCCAAGAGAAGAAAACAAAGGGCGATATCAGGATTTGCATAGATCTGCGGAAGCTAAACGATGCATGCATCCATGATCCATTCACTTCGTAGTTTATAGATGATGTTCTCAAGAATGTTGGTGGACAACAATCTTACTCCTTTACGTATGGGTTCTCAGGATACCATCAAATTAAGATCACGCCGGAGGATAGAAGCAAGAATACCTTCACTACCGAATGGGGGTCATTCAAGTATAGAGATATGCCCTTCGGACTCAAAAATTCCCGTGCAATTTTCTCTAGGGTGGTCGCCATGGCGTTCATGGAGTTCATTAATAGGTTTTTGTCGGTTAACTTTGATGATTGGAAAATGTTTGGGATAGTCAAGAAGCATGTCAGATACCTGTAAGAAGTACCAGATCTCTTTTAACTTGAAGAAATTCATTTTCTATGTGCCTTATAGAATATTGTTGGGCCACGTTGTTTGTAAGCAGGGATTAATGGAAGACCCTTCTAAGACTGTTGTGATTATCAACATGGAACCCTCTAGGAACTTAAAGTAGCTACGCGCAACATTGGGTCATACTGGGTGCTATAGAAAGTTTATTAACACTTATGTGCAGATCACTATGCCCATGGAGAAGTTGTTAAATAAGGTTTATACGTTTTGCTGGGATGATGATTTTCAGAAGAGATTGCATACTCTAAAGGAAAATATGGATACGACACCAATACTCATATTCCCCGATTGGAAGAAGGAATTTCATGTGCATGTATATGTGCCTTGCATAGTGTTGGGAGTTGTCTTAACATAACCAGTATCAGGATATTTCGATCACCTGATTGCCTTCACTAGTCGGAAACTATCTAAGGCTAAAAGGAACTACTCAACCACAAAGCGCCAAGGTTTGGCCATGGTTTTTGCACTACAGATGTTCATGCATTATCTACTAGGTGCGCAGTTTAAGATGTACATGGACCATTTTGCTTTGAAGTACTTGGTCAATAAGCCTGTGTTGGGGGGCGGGGGGGAATCTGTAGGTGGCTTCTCCTTTTCCAAGAAATGATTTTGAGGTCATAGTAAAGCCCGAGAGATTGAATGTTGGACTAGACCACCTGTAATGGATTGAAAATGGTGAAGAGCCTACCAATCTTGAGGAAGGATTACTGGATGTGCAACTCTTTGTTGTCGGGGTTGTGGATGAGCATTTTGTAGACATCGTTCAATTTTTATTTATTGGCATAGCTCCTGAAGGTTATACGATGCAAAAAAAGAAGGAACTAGTTGTCAGGGCTAGCAATTTTTCTGTGATTACAGGCCAACTATATAAGATGGGGTCGGATTAAGTCCTACGCTAATATGTACCTAAATATAAAAGACATAGTATTCTAGCAGAAGAACATGGTGGTTGTTGGATTGTTGGGGCTTGACCTAGGTTTGGAGTCAATTGGCCAAACAAATCCCGGTACTACTGGCCCTTTCGGAAATAGTCCACAGAGTGCGGATTGAGGTCTCACCCGAAGTAGTATGGGAGGGTGCTAGAACCAAGTTTCCGCACCCTGGAGATGTCTGATTAGTTTGACTGGTCCTTCGTTTATCCCTGCGCGCAGGTGGCTTCGTGCACTTTCCCATTCCTCGCGACCTGGTACATTGCCTTCACACAGCCCTAACCTGGGGATGTGTCACGCTCTGAGATATTACCTGAGATCTTATTTATCTTCCATTATTGTTTAAGTACCTTCACCTACTTAAGTGTCTTAAGTTATACTTAACAATACAAAACATTCATATAGGTTCACGTAGTAAATAAATAGTATATTTTCAAACTATATCAATCATGCATTAAACTAGGAAAAGATACACAGAATTATAGAAAAACTTCTCTTTATTGATTCATCCAATGGTTACAGACTCGACATGCCCTGCACACTCAGTTGCAGGCATCCGTACACTCAACTACAGACAACTAGGCCTTTGCACACTCAGCTGCAGAGCCTTTTCCTACTCTACGACCCACAGACACATTTTACACTTCAACTCAATCACTTAGACTTCTCATTTGTTATTCCCTATTGGTTATTCATTATCTTACACTTAGAACCTCAGTCTATTTATACAATCCCATGGTCTGCGGATCATGGGTAGGTCTATCCAGTCGACATTACATTACAAAACTAGGGTGGACAACCCTGTGACTCCATCATACTTTCGTGCCCCACGCCCACTGTTCATGGAGCTTTTACAATAATATTTGGTCAAAACTTGGGCTTTAAGCCCCAAAACATGCCTTGGGGGGATTCCGTGCCCAACAGGCCCCTAACACAAACATTGTGACTTGCCCTCGAGTGACTCTGTTGGCACGAAGATCTTTGCACAGATTCCCTCCAACTGTTCCCTATGTGGATGACTTTCCCCTTCTCCTCCATTAACAACTTGATACACAGAAAGTTCCACGGGGACACGCGTACAAGAACCATTTCTTGTTTGTCCTTCTTGGGTCTTAGCACGCGTGGTGATTTCAGGATTTCTGCCATAATCCCAGCACCTTATAGAGCATCCACCACAACCAGGGCCTATGCGGCCTCTTCAGCAGTCATTACAGTTATCTCCATAACTTCCTCAACTGATGCCATCATATCTATCCAGAAATCTCGCACTCGCGAACTTAGGGGCTCAATCAACGCTCCGCACACAACACTCAGGGTGTTGCTCAATAGCTCAATTTGAAAATGACCAAGTGTTGTTTATGGGGCAACCCTTTATATTTTATAGCACTTTTTGAATTTGAATTCAACTATTCCCCCCAAATTCGGTTAATTAATGCTCCCTTGGTGGTAAATTTTTCCAAACCTTGCCCATAAATCGTGTCTTAAATGCTTTCTGCCCACTCCATTTAGCCTTAAGTCCAACATCCCATCATGAATAGTGACTTCAATGGTCACTTTTTGGCCAATTCGCGCGATAGCACTGCCCCCGTGCACGGTCGCGACCTTGCGACTCTTTTCTTCTACATGCAGCTCCTGAGCAGAATAGTTTATAGTCCTGCACTTTCTTTCAATTACCTAGAGCACTAAGACTATTCTTCCTTCGGCTAGTCAGGTGGTCGCACCACCCATGAAAAGTTTCATCCTGTCATCCATCATGTTTCTTGGAGAATATTCACCTTTTATTGTTATAATCGGCATCACACACGTTACCATATGAAACACGCTACCCTGGTCAATATGCTTAGCAATGTGCGGTCCAAGCCAATGCATCAGACTAACCAATTCATGGCGATAGGTCTTAAACCTGTCATCGTGATTGTTTGCATCCTGTTTTATCACCTTGGTCGTTTTACCAAGAAAATCTCCCTTTATCGCATCCTTCATCTTCTGAAATTCTACGTCCACCAGAGTGCTTTTCTTCCTTAATCATATCCTTTCTTCTTCAAGTTCTTGGAGTCTAAGATTTCCCTATTGGATTTGTGCTTCCAAAGTTCCACAGACCCTCGTATCTATCGATGCTATCATGTGCAGTCTAAGCTCTACAAGTACTATAGGGATTCCTTCGGTTGCTTCATACTCCAGCATTGGTAGTGCCTACACAGTCAGTTTTTTGCATGCGGTCCTATAATCCCAGAGAACTGTTGGTACGCGCAAGTCCCAGTCAGTCCTCTTCACATTGTGGACCTTGTTCAGTGCTTCGCATACTTGGTTAAAAGCTTCTACGAGGATATTCTTTTGCACACTTGGCCTTTCCATACTTCATGGCCCCCGTCGGATGGGTTGTTCACACCCTTGCCTTACTCGCACTTGCTTTCCGATAGTGTCTCCTACTGCAAGGACAATGTGAATTTGTATAGGCTTTGCACCATATGCCTATATCCACCTGGATAGGTCATTGCACAGGCTAGTTCGTCTGACAATTTTGTCTGTCAATCACATCGGAGGCTTCCCAAATCACATGTGCATCATTCTTCGGTAGTCGCACCAGTCCTAAAAACTCTTATTGTGTGTACCCCACCATCTTGTGGGCATAGCACGCAGTACCCATTTCAGAGAGTCAAAATACTGTTTTTCCGACACTTCTCTTTCAAATTTGTTCAGGAACTCCTCCACTTCACCTAATCCATCATATGTAGGAAAATCCCTTATCTCTGTTGTTACACATCGCAGCGATCTCATCATCATGTTACAGTTGGGCGTGGTTACATTCTGTAACCGGTTTTGCGATCGTTCTATCTCTTTGTCAGAATCTGAAGTGCAGGAAATTTCACACTCCCATGAGATTCAGCCAACCATGGTTGGATTTATCCAGTCCTACTCCCACATAGTTATTTTGTAGATACAGTCCAAGTCATCGTCATTGTCATAGTCACGCACTGACTCTATGTAACGTGATCCTTCTGTAGGGTCCAATGGTACCACTACGCATAGTGACCTTTTCTCAAAAATCATCTTGCTTTTCTTTAGATTTATCACTCCATTCATGTTAGTGGCCTAATCTATTCCCAATAGCATGGGTAAGGATTGTTGTCATCAATAATCTATATCACTTCGAAATTTGCTAGTGTGCTTGCTCCTTCGATGTCTACTATGATTCCTTGCAATGTCCCCATAGGTAGGATCTTCTACTGGTTCTCCATTCATAGTTAGATAGGAGACCATTGCAATGCAAGCTTGCCCATGTGCTCCCATGTCTACTTTGGCAGGATGTTCATGTCATGGAAAATTTTAGGGGCAAATTTTCACCCTTAGGCGAAATTAAGGGGTTTTAAATTTTTAGAGGGCAAATATTTTGTATCATAGTAAAATTTTACATATCACCTCAAATTTATTTTATAAAAAAATTAGATGTGGAGGTTAGCCCACCTTATTTTAAGGGAGAGGGTAAAAAAGGTAAGTTTAGTCCTTGAAATTAGGAGTTATAACTTTCCTTTCGCCCTAATTTTCAATAATAGTTTTTATTTAAGTGAATCCTATGGGCCAAATACCATATTTATAAAAGAGGTATGGTAAATTAATAAAAATATAAATATAAATGAGAGATATGGTAAATAAATAAAACATTTTTTTATAATTACTTCTCCGTAGGTCACCTTATATCATGCAAGGGTGTAAACAAATAAAAATATAAATAAACTAGAGGTATGGTAAATAAATAAAACCTCTTTTTATATTTAGTCCATAACCCTCTTTCTATTTATGAAGGCTCGAAAAAGAGGTTTTATTTAAGTAAATCCTATGGGCCAAATACCATATTTATAAAAGAGGTATGGTAAATTAATAAAAATATTATTAAACCAGAGGTATGGTAAATAAATAAAACATTTTTTTTATATTTACTCCATAAGTCACCTAAAGCTCAAAAAATGCGTTATATTTAGGTGAAACCTATGGACAAAATACTATGGGCCAAATACCAAAGCCTAGATTATTATTAATACCATGCAAAAAAACATTATTAACCCTAATATTAGTATTAATAAAAATAAAAATGGCACATGGTATTGACCCATGGAATTCACGTGGAATACAACCTATTTAAAGGGGGGAATTAAATTAGCATAGATCCATCTTTACTATAGAACTACTAAGCCCCAAGAAGGATAAAATATCGTGATATGCAAACTAGCATAGAGTGAAAAAATATTTGATCCCTCTCAGGGCTTGGTGGATCAAGAGTAAAAATGGATGTTGTAAGTTAATGTATGTTAAACATTTTAACTTGGTTAAAATAAAAAATAAAATAAAAATCAATTATTAATTTTATTAATTTTTATTGATTATTAATAGTAATTTTTAAGCTCCACATTTATGATAACCCATGGTATTAACCCATGGTAATACCATGGTATTCATGTGAACATAGACTATTTAAAGGGGAAATTCTATCATCTTAGATCCATCTTAATTCTGGGTCTACGAGGGATAAATAGATTTCATCCCTCTAAGAGTGGTAGATGTGGAGTTAAGATGGATATAGATTGGTTTTTATGATAATGAAGATATTATACTTAGGAAATTATATTGTAAAAACATCTTAAGGTGAATGGTTAAAGCTACATTTAGTCACTTCACAAAATTTAGTAAAAAAAATCAATATCTCCATTAATATTGGTTTTTCTGATTTAGCAAAAAAAAATTCAAAATAGTGAAACCTTATCACTCTTTCCGCATCACCCTCGCAGAAGATTTCCCACCGTTTTTCAAACATTCTCAATATGATATCTTCATGAAAAAGTTTAGGTACTAATGTTGGAGTAGTTGTTTGAAAAATAAGCTGGTTTGTACAACCTTTCATCTTGTGCTATTCTTAGTTTGTGCTAATGATCTGTAGGGGTTGGAGCCACTGCACCATATTTTCCTAAAAGGTGGAGATTGTTCACCAAAAAGGCAATTAATCTACATGTTACAAAGCTGTTAAAAAATGCGAGACTTATGAGGGTAGTGAATGATGCTAATAAGAAATTTAGATTGGGAGAGACGTAATTAAATTTTATTATTTAATTGAAAGATTTCCAATTAAAATAATAATAAATCTATATTTATATATTCATATATTGATTGGAAGGCTTCTCACAATGGTCACTCCTTTCAATTAGATCCCCTTCAAGCCTTTGGGATACCTAATACTTTCTTATATAATATAGTTTGGGCTTGGTACTTGTTGGCGTGTTGGGGTAAACAAACTTGATGTGTTTTTTTTTTATCTCGCAATTGGAGTCTATGGAATAAGAAAGAAATTTGATATCTTGAAAAAACGGTAGCTTGACAAAAGTTGTAGAGAAAAGATTAATCTCTCCTACCTTGATAGAACTCATGGTCAATATCAACACCTACAAGAACTTTGTTGTGGAATATTATCAAAACTAATAGAAGGATATGAAAGAGTGTATTGTAAGAACCTTGACAAACACAGCCACTGAAACTTGGAACATTGTTTGTAGGAAGAGAAAATTATATTTCTTTTTTCCAAACATGTATTTTAGTATATTACAATTTAATGAATATGTTTTCTTATTATCATATATGGTTCTGTACTTTAACAAAACATTCACCAAGACTTCACAATGTTTTATTATTCAATAAAAGATTTGCCAAGATCTTACAAGATTTTATAATTTAGTGAAAGATTCTCCATCACTATACAAGATAATATAATCTGGCGAGAGATTCGCCAAAAAAATTATATATACATATTATATTATTGATAAAATCGCCTCCAATTTTTCCTGTATATCATGGGGATTAGCCCATTTATTATACATATAAATTTAGGGTGGTTCTTAAAATTTTCCCTAGTTCACATCCGATCGTAGATCTAGAATCACTTGGTCCATCTCATATTCGCCGATCTATATGTTCAATCTGATCTCCCTTCCTATTTGCATTGTGTTCTTCCTGAGCTTTTGGACTACGCGCGGGTCTCCTGGCGCGATCCTAGTGCATCTAATTATGAGTTCTTGCAGCCCCTTTACAACCTTGTTGTCACATAGCAGCTTCATGCATGTATCCAAGAACATAGTGAGCATCGATAGGTCCATGTCTGGCTCCAATCTGTCTTTACTTCTTGAAGTGGAGGCATCAGCAAAGCTCCTCTTACCTTCCATGAAGGTCTCCTTAGTGGGCTCCAAATCAAATTTTGGTTCCTTCATTGGAGCCTTGCGAACCCAGGAAATTTCTTCAAGTTGCTTGCCTTTGTCATCCCCTATTGTAATACCACTCTGGAGCACAATATTCACATTAGGGTCTTCCTCACGTGGCTCAGACCTCATCATTTGCAGGTTCTGAGATGGGGGAGGCTGGAGTGCTCCTTTATCGTGCAACCTCGCCACCAATGTGGGACAGTCCTTTGTCTCATGATTAAACTACATACAATATAAGCATGATGGTATCGTTGGATTTGTACAATCACAGGCATAATGCCCTGACCCTTTGCAATTGTAAAATATCAGTTGTCTGCGACCTCTTCCTGGTCCCATTCCACCTCAGCCTCATCCGCGCCCCTAAAATCCAGTTCGCACCATCCCTTCATTCTTTTCAGGGGGCTGTGTTTTGGCCTGAACTCTGTTGGTAGGAGTCTGATCCATCATCAGCTCATGATTTCTACAGGTGCCCTCATCATGGCCTACTGATCTACATAAATTACAGAACAACTGTTGTGAATTCTGTGTATACTTTTGTAATAGATGGCAGTTATATGTAGCATACTTTCCTCTTATTTGACAAATCGCACACCACAGTGCAGGCACCACACTTGGTCCTGCTTGTTCCTCCAATCTTAATGGCATTAGCCCTCCTCCCGAAAGGTACTTCATGAACACCAGGCAATGGTCCATGTCGTGCCCCTGGAACTTGCATTTTACGCACCAAACCTCATCGCGCATCTTTGGACGGGTTGTCCTTTCTTGTTTCAAACTCTGCATCTCCAGGCACAAGCTTTTCAGCTACACATGAATCTGCTAAAATCCCAGGTTAGGATATTGTATCGAAGTCTCATGTAACCTCATTGTGACCTCCAAAGCCTCAGCTTGAGTGGTTAGCCTTTTTTTCACCAACGCGTTTGATAGATGTGGTGTTAACGATGCTACAAACCATTCGCGATGTTGCCCATCTGTTAAGGTCATGTTCGCTTCGTGAATTGTGCACTCCAGTCTTTGATCCAACTCCCACGGGGTTTCACCTAGTAGCATTGTGATTTCCTTGAATCCAATGATCGACTGTGCTTTCGACTTTGGTTTTCTAAATTCTTTATTTAGCGCAACTTGAATATCTGCTATCCCTACATTTGGATTGTCATTGGAATGCTTAATGTACCAAGTGAGCGTGTGATCCTGCAGAGAGCTGACCAATGTCGCCTTCTTTATATTGTCATCCGTGACACCTTATTCTTCCCATACAGCTTTTACCACAAACCAAAATTGGTCCGGATTTTCATTCCCTACTCCTTTGAACACTGGTAGCTTGATCACGCTGACCATACTACTTCATGTTGGTTGCAAAGGTGGTATGGGCGAAGTCGGGGGTGAAGTCGGTGAAACTAGTGGTGGTGTGGGTGGGGGTGGTATGTGTGGAATTCTCTACCGTATCAGATTGATCGCACTTCTTGGTGAGACCTTCACGAGCTATTCATCACCTCCTCGAGGAGGTGAAATGAAGGGGCTATTCTCTATTTTTGTACTACCTTCATTTTTGTAGAATCTCCCACTTTGCATAGCCCCAAACATCAATTTATTTGCATGACCCACTTTTCACACAATAAAATCTTAATCCAAGTGTTCAAAGACTTAACATACTTACCTTATGGTCCCTTGAGGAAGATTCATTCTACCTAGCTATAGCTGACTGAAGTATCTACCATGAATTCAGTGATGAACCCTCCTATGATTCAATCGATCCAGTGGTCAATAGCGTGCATAATCTTATCTTCCGATGCTTCCAGTCTGCACACCAATTCTGTAGTCCACACAATAGGTTTGTCGAGTTTACACCTTCCTTGGCTATCTTCTAGCTTCGCAATCCACTCGTATAACTCAGTAGGGAAGGATGCAAAGAAAATTTCGTGGATCTCCATATACAAGTAGCAATCTAACCAGTCCTCCTTTGATAGTCGCGGATTCTTGTTTTCCTGCATCGCAAACTTGTGAATCTTTCTGTCCAACCAATCTTCAATTCCTTTCTTTGTCGGATTCTAGTGATATGATATTGGACATCTCTATGTAGATCCCGATCCTAGCAACGGAACCATTTTTTGGCTTGTTGGGCCTTGACCAAGGTTCGGAGTTAATTAGCCAAATAAATCTCAGTACTGCTTGCCCTTTCGGCAATAGTCCGTGGAGCGTAGGCTGAGGCCTCACCTGAAGTAGTATGGGAGGGTGCTAGAACTAGGTTTCCACACCCTATAGATGTCTGATTGGTTTGACTGGTCCTTTGTTTGTCCCTTTGCGCAAGTGGCTTCCCACACTTTCCCATTCCTTGCAACTTGGTACACTTTCTTCGCACAACCCTAACCATGGGTTGTGCCGTGCTCTACGCTATTACTCGAAATCGTATTTATATTCTAGTATTGTTTAAGCACCTTTGCCTACTTAAGTGTCTTAAGTTATACTTAACAATACAAAACATTCATATAGGTTTGCATAGTAAATAAACAATATATTTGCAAACTATATCAATCATGCATTAAACCAGGATAAGATACACAAAATTATAGCAAAACTTCTCTTTATTGATTTTTCCAATGGTTACAGAGTCGACTTGCCCTGCACACTCAGCTGCAGGGGTCCACACACTCAGCTGCAGGGGTCCACACACTTAGCTGCAGAGCCTTCTCCTACTCTATGACCCACATACACACTTTACACTTTGACTCAATCACTTAGACTTCTCATTCTTTATTCCCTATTGGTTATTCATTATCTTACACTTAGAGCCTTGTTCTATCTATAAAATCTCGTGGTTTGCAGACCATGAATAGGTCTATCCAGCCCACATTACATTACAAAACAAGGGTGGACAACCCTATGACTCTATCATACTTTCATGCCCAATGCCCACTATTCGCAGAGCTTTTACAACAAGATTTGGTCAAAACTTGGGCTTTAAGCCCCAAAACCTGCCATGGGGGGATTCCATGCCCAACAGTGGTGTAGCCGAAGGACACTATTCAAGTAAGGATACTGTACAAAAGATCCTACGTGCAGGACTATGGTGGCCAACAATACATAAATATTCCAAGGAATACTACAGTGCATGCAATGCGTGTCAAGGGAATGGGAGATCATCATGAAGGGATGAACTTCCCTTAAATCCATAGGTCACATTAAAAGAATTTTGATAAGTGGGCAATTGACTTTATTGGACCTATTTAGCCACCAAGGAAAAAGATGAGATCACATTATATTATCACTGCGACGAAATATTTAACCAAATGGGCTGAGGCACAGCTCATTAAGGATTGTAGCATGAACACTATCGCAAAGTTCATATTTGAGTTTATTTTGTGAAGGTTTGGCTGCCCAAAAATTTTGATGAGTGACTAAGGGACACACTTCATGAATGAGACAATTGCAGCTTTAACAGAGGAATTCCATATGTATCATCAGAAGAGTATGCCATATCACCCCTAGGCAAATGGCGACTGTTGAAAATTTCGACAAGATCTTGGAGAATGCCCTTATAAAAGTGTGCAATGTTAACAAGAATGATTGGGATGTGTGCATACCAGTGGTTTTATGGGTCTATAGGACTACCTGTAAGAAATTGACTGGGAAAACACCTCTTCGACTCGTCTATGGACAAGAAGCAATAATGCTAATGGAATACATAGTGCCTAGCCTAAGAATCGTAGTAGTGATCGTGAACTGGATTTAAATAGGAATGCAATAAATTACAAAGATAACCATAAACACAAAGATGCAACAAAAATAATACTTCATTTCATTAATGTAAAATACTAAGATATGCTTACAAACAGAAAATGGAAATAAACAACTAGGATGATGGTAGCTTATCTCTGAGAAGAGATGTCGTGGCTACATGCCTCTGAACTATGTTACAATGAGGCTCAGAGTCCTATTTGTTGTTGAGAAACAATGGAAAACCCTTAACATCCCAAAACCTAACCCTAGAAGATGAAACACCAAATTGTGGGCCCCGTTTGGGTAAATTGGTACATCAATTTCCCAAGGTTGTAACTTTGGCATGCGATCTTTGTTTGACGCGTACAATAGCTCGTTAGAAAGATCTATCCGAGAACTATAACTTTTGGAAGAGAAACATTAGTCCATGGATCCATGTTGCTCCCAGATTTCCCAAAATACATCGTTTAGGGCCTCAAAACGGCTCTGGAAGCTCAGGACCTGAAAAACTGCTAAAAATAGTAAATTGTGCTACAATTATAGAAACTAAAAAACTAAGAGAGACAAGCGTGGGGGTCTAAATGGTATAGATGGGTGGCCACTAATATCCTCCTGGATCATTCCTCCCCCCTTAGGAAGCGATGGTCCCCATTGCGTTGAGTTCCTTCATCTGAAGAACTTGGTCCTTGGTGAACTGTTCTGTAATCTCTGATGTGTCTAGTAATGGTGGGAATCCTGGTCAACGACGATCCAGATTGAACACTCAGTGCAAGAAAAGGAATGGAGGAATGTTGTGCTCCAAACCATTGTTTCCCATTGCCTTGGTAATGTTGTGAGGACCATGTTGGAGTGGTCTAAGCTTCTGATAGGTTCTAGTAAGGTGTTGTTTCTGCTAATGCAACCAGACTTTATTGCCCACCTGAAACTTGTGTGGTACCCCTGTGGGTGAGGACAAGTTGTTCCCGTGTTCTTTCATAACCGTATCCCTCTGTTGCTGCTGCTATGTGGATGAACCCTTCGCGAGGGTCATGGATGTGGTGATGATCTTCCCCTTAATTTGGGAGCAAATCAGACGAAAAATGAATTTCCTAGTCTGGGAGATGAGCTCGCTGCCTTTCTTAGTAGAGATCAAAGAGGTGGCAGTAGGTGGGGCTACCTCCGGTATCCTGTATAATGAATTATCCAAAGAAATAAAAACAGCACGAGGCCTTGACTCATCCACAACATGTCGCTTCCACAAGTATGGCTGGCCTAATAGTACATCACAAACATCCAGAGGTGTAACATCACACAATACCGCATTTGTGAAGGGCTTAATTCTATAGGGAAGGTGGCATTGTTGGAAAAACTTTGAGATCTTGTCCTTCATGAAGCCACCTGATACTGTACGGCTATGGGTGTGGTGTAGTTGGTAGCCCAACCGCTTCATGATCTCTGCTGAAATGAGGTTCTTTTGGCTGCAACTGTCGATAATGAATTGCAGTGGCGAACCCTTCACCCACATCTGTGAGTGGAAAAGACGTTTCCCCTCCTCTGGATCTTCTGGCTCATTTTTCTAGATCTTGGTGGTGGCAACAGTGGCGCTGGGATCCACATCAATGATCTGCTTCTCTTTGCCATTCTCCTTATTGGGTTCTAGCTCAAGGTCAGAACATGCATCTGATTTGGAAGCCTTCAACTCAGCCACCAGCGACTGCTTGGTCTGACACTCACTTGTGTTATGAGTGGAACTCTTGTGGAACTCACACCACTTTCCTGTGTCCTTCTTTGATTTCGTGGTGTTGTTCTTTTCTTGTGGCTTCGATGGGTTGTCTTTGGTTACCCTGCCTTGGCTTTGTCCTTTGGTCTTCGGATTTGCAGACCTAAAGTCTCGCTTCTTTTGTTTGAACTTTTGCTCGATTTTGACAGCGTGTTGGTACGTCGTGCCGAGCGAGGAGATGTTGAGGAACTCCACCTCTTCCTGGATGTATTTGTGTAGGCAGTCGCGATATTTGAGTACCAGATGCAGCTCAGAATCTTTGATACCCAACTACGTGCAAAGGGTATGAAAAATGTTTGTGAACTCTGGAACATCTTAGTCCCGTCCCTGTCGCAATGTGGTCCATTTGATGTATTTGTCCTCATAGCTTTTGACAGGGTAGTATTGCTCCTTGACGACATCCCGGAATGAATCCCAAGTGGGTTCGGTGGAAAATAGTGAGCCCGTAATTTCATTCTTCTGCTTGCGGTAGGTTTCCCACCTGTCCTTAACGTGGGGGGCTGCTTTAAGAAGAGCAAAAACAATCTTTTCTTGACTCGAAAATTCATGAACAGAAAAATACCCTTCTAGTAGATTTAACCATTTATCTATGGCATCTACGTCTATTTGACCCTCGAAGATGGGGATTTCAAAATTAACTTGTACCTTAAATGGTGTGGCATTTCCAAAGTAGCTGGTAGAAGTTGATGCATCGCCTCTAGGTAGCCGTTGAAGGATCTGTGCAAAGCTATCCATCATCATGTTCCTTCGTCGCTCGAGAGCTTCTTCGAGCAAAATTTTGATAGGATCTCCTGCTCCCTAATCTTTCTTTTCATCCACCATGGGAGTCCGTCGGGTTTTGCGAGGCTAGTCTTGCAAAGGTTCGACTAGTTCAAGACCTAACTCCTTATATCCTGACCTTGTTGGGGATATGCAAAGAAAATAGAGAAAAGGCAGACTGCTCTAATACCACTGATCCAGATTTAAACATGGACGCAACAAATTACAGAGATAACCATAAACCCAAAGATGCAGTAGAAATAATACTTCATTTCATTAATGTAAAATACTGAGATATGCTTACAAACAGAATGAAAATAAATAGCTAGGGCGATGTTAGCTTACCTTTGATAAGAGATGTGGTGGCTACATGCCTCTAAAATGTGATACAATGAGGCTCAAAGGCCTATTTATTGTTGAGAAACAATGGAAAACCCTTAACATCCCAAAACCTAACCCTAGAAGATGAAACGCCAAATTGTGGGCCCCGTTTGGGTAAATTGGTACATCAATTTCCCAGGGTTGTAAATTTGGCACGCGATCTTTGTTTGACGCGTACAATAGCTCATTAGAAAGATCTATCTGAGAACTATAACTTTGGGAAGAGCAACATTAGTCCATGGACCCATGTTGCTCCTAGATTTCCCAAAGAACGTCGTTTAGGTCCTCAAAACAGCTCTGGAAATTTAGGACCCGAAAAATTGCTAAAAATAGTAAATTGTACTACAACTACGTAAACTGAAAAACTAAAAGAGATAAGCATGGGGGTCCAAATGGGATAGGTGAGTGGCCACCAATATCCACCTAGATCAGATTGAGATGGAATAATGCGACATCATGGAGGAACGGATCGCGCAGTTGCTATCATTAGAGGAAGATAGCCTTTTGGCTGGTTTTTGTTAGCAGGTACAAAAAACTAGAGAAAAGGCATGGCATAATCGACACATAAAAAAAAAAAACAACTTCAAAAATGGTGATTTAGTACTAATGTATGACAACAAGTTTACCAAGTTTTCGAGATAGTTTCATATCCACTGGTTGGGGCCATATATAATTAAGGACATCTCTGATGGTGGCATAGTTCAACTCATGAAATTGAATGGAGAATTATCTCTGGGCACGATTAATGGGAGTCAGCCAAAGGTTTATAGGGACAGTCCCACCCCTATGCAATGACTACATGGACGCAGGAAAGTTTTAGTGCTTATAGCAGTTGAAAGAAAGGACGAGACTATAAACTACGTTGCTAAGGGAAATTTTTATCGAAAAAGGAAGATTGCATGATGTGTTCAAGGAATACGTAGATCGAAGCTGAAACAAGGTAGTTGTGCGACAAGGAGGATTTCCATGCAACCTGCCTAGAAAATGACCATTCGAACAACTACAGTTGATTTGATGGTTGGTTTTCCATTAAAAGGAGTGGGGGAAGTGCATTTAAGGCATAAATATGGGAGTATCTACCGCCAAATCCACATTTATGAGAAATATTTATGGGGGAACAGACAATTTGAATTCAAATCGAAATATAAATATTGCACCCCGCTCCACACTTAGCCACTTTGCTTCTTGAGAATTTGTCATGTGTTGTTGTGCTTCAAGAGTAGAGTGAATTGTTGTATGTCTAATTGTTTGAGTTGGGCAGAAGTTGTGCAAGAATTACTAAAGAGAGGGGTAGGAAATATCATGACTGCAACATTTTGGGTTTGTGCTATAGCACCTAGGTCACCGAGGCCAAAACCTACTGCCTCCACGACAAAACGGAAAAAGCCACAACAAGCCTCGATTTGGAAATCATCGCACAAAATCCCAATTAAGCACAGACAAAAGGGTCGTATGGATAACAAAAAAAGGCCTATGGAACCCTAGGACCTAGATGAAGAAGATCTAACTACGGGGATTTAAAATACAATGAAGAGGGCAGAAAGCCAATTTCTCAGTTGCTGCGGTATACCCCCAAGGAAGCCAACTACCAAAGTAACTAAGGACCTTGACTCGTTGAAATTCAAGATATTCAGACCATTTATACCAGAGGAAGTAGCTATTGAGGGTGACTTATTGGCCCGGGTACCATTTCTAAAGATGGAGGATTTGGATTTGGTTGATCATGAGAAATTTATGCAATTAGAACCCAGTAAATACCTGAAATTAGCCTACTATGAGGAGGTGGGCGTCACGAGGCTGGAACCAATGAAAGTGGGTGGCCGTTATTGAGCACCCTGGGTTGCTCAACATGTTGTACATCCCACATTTTAGTTGAAGCATTATTAATAACATCTGTTTACACCAGTCGTTGGCGTTGGTTCATGATGGGTGCCTATGGCTGGGAGGGCCCATCTCAATTGATGATATGCTAATCCACAGAATCATAGTGTTGTCATACCAGGGCATGAACCCCACAAAAGATTTTGTGGGGAAGGCATAGGAGAAAAATCTTGCAAATCAAATGAAGAGTGACTTCTCGTTGGTGAAGAAGTCGCGCGGATACGCCATTACCTCTATGTTAGATGAAGTTGTGTGGTTTGCTGCACAGAGCTTGGAAAGAAAAATAATGAGGAAGTATTTTGCCGATGAAGTACTAACACCAATGGTATTCTTAGCTACACAGTGTAGCAAGGGGGTCCAATTCAATTGCACAAAGCACCTTTGCGAAGAATTCTTGGAGTATTTCCACGAAGCCCAGGAGAAATAGAAAGCATTCCACTATGTGTGGCTACAATTATTGATCACACTCATAGCTTGGTGGACACCAAAGGATTCCCAGTTCCTAATGACAGCTTGAGACTTGTGCGAGGCTACAAAATTTGTCTCGCTGTGGGCAACAAAGGACCCTGACCATGTCATTGCAAACAAAATATTCTGGGTATTACTTGAATCATAACTGCATATGGTGATTAAACAAAAACCACGGTTGTAACCCACTTTGTTCAAAGAATATTGACATATTGAAGATTTTAAGGATGATTTCCATCATGTATACATCTACGCAAAGTGTGATATGATGAAGAAATCGATGATGTTTCCATTTTTGGTCACAGAAGATGATATCACACAATTAGTCGTTAAGTAGCTGTCTGACTGGATTCTTCCCATGGAGATTGTTGAAGGTATCATGGGGAATAGTGCTGAAGGCGCAACATCCACCAATAAACTAGCACAAAAGGAAAAGAAGATGATGACTATCGATGTAGAGAAAATATCATGCAGGAACCAGATGATGAGCATGAAGAAGAGCCACATACTAAAGAATTGGGCTAGGGTACTTAAGACCCCTTTGTAGACCCAGAGAACATTGATTCTCCTTTTATTCTTAAGATGTGAAAAATTTTAGGTGCAGGAGGCACATGCAAGAAGCACAAGTCTGAAAAGAATATTGCTGAAGAGGCCATGGTCCTTATTGAGGAGGATCTTGATGAGATTGCAGACAATGTTTAGACTGCGACAGAGGAAATTTGGGTCCATATTGAAGATCAATACTAGTCCATGTCGTCAAAGGTCCAAGCAGGCCTCACAGAGTTGCATGTTCAGGTGAGCTAGGTTCAAGCAAGCGTGGTTCAAGTGAGCGTGAAGCGACATCAAGAAGTGTGAAGTCGGTCCTCACCTCATAGCTCTGCATTGTTCCCTTACCTGATGGATCCTTGTATTTAAACAAGGTCGTAGAAAGGGAGAGTGTCCAGATGCCCAAAGACGTAGGTATTAACCTTGTGGCGCTCCCCCTCTCCACAGTGCATGAGCTACACCAGGGTGTAGCAAATGAACTTAAGGTGCGAGAGCAATGGGCTCTCATGGTGATCAAGGATGCACAGATCACCAACCAACAAATGTGCGATGAAAAGCACAGAGCACTCCAGGATCATGATGAGGCAGTTGTAAGAAGGGCACAACTATATCATGCCATTTCAAAAGTATGTAGTGAGCTCCCCGAGTTCAAGATTCAGTTAGAGGCTTCTTTTGAGGATAAGGTGTAGGAGTTGGCCGATGAATTCAGAGAATCAAAGGCACAGGTGGACAGAGTTCATTTTGATTTGCAGCTTGAAATCATTGTGCTTCAATTAAAGCTGCAGCTGACCACACCACCAGAGATTAGAGAGTAACATGAGGTTGCGATTAGAACAGACAGGGCGAAGCTCAATGCTTTAGTAAAGGAGTGTAGTAAGCTATTTAATGAATCTCTAGAACTATGGGCTTCGTTGCATGAGGACCCACAGGTGAAGAAGATCAAAGTTTCCATTTGAGATAAGCAACTCTAGTACAATGAGATAATGGCAACAATGCGCACCCTAGCCCCTGTGCAACAATTCACCCGATTGAAAGAGGGGACATCCCTAAAAGGACAGATTGAGGATATGCAGAATAAGATACATATCATCACTACATGAATGCATCCATGGGAGGAAGAAGCAAGGAAGCTCTCACAAACCGTGGAAGGCATGCTTAAGAGCATGCACTAGACGTAGCGAACCATCGACTTAGCAATAGATGGGCCAACTACTGAAAAGTTGGTGGAATAAGTATGACGATAGATGTTCAATGCATAGAGGTGCTTCAAACAAAGAAGTCTTCATTCAATAGCCTAAAATAAAAAGATCCAAAGCGTACCAGTGGAGTTAGTTGAGGAAGAGTCACATAATTGTGTTGGGGGACTATTGCGACATGGTACTCTGGGTCAAATTTTGTTAAAATATTGAAAGTATCTACATTTTAAGGAGCAGATCGCGAGTAGCATAGGTCAAATAGGAGCCAATGAGTTTAAGGAAGGTCAAAACCCCTTAGTTTGATATTTTTTTGAGATCCACCCATGGTTTCTGGACCATGGTATTGTAATAGTGAAGAATATATAAAGAGATGTCTTAGCAAGTCTAAGACATTGAATTAGTCAATCAATTGATATGATTTTGGGTCTGTAAGAGTAGATCTTTCTGTATTTTGAGCGAAGGGGAAGGCTCTTGTCGCTGAGTGCATGGAGACCTTGGTAGGTTTGCAGCTGAGTGCGCAGGCCCTTGCCACTGTGTGCATAGGGTCTGGAAAGGTTCTAAAAGAAGATCTAAAATAATAGAAAGATACTTGAAGCAAACTTGTGTCTATTTTTATACATTGTGTATTTTTTGTATTTATGTGCAACTTAATGATATTTATCTCTAATTTACTTAATTTCTCTGTGAAGACCTGGATCAACTATTAGATATTTTTTTATGCATGATTAGATAGTTACGTGAAGCTTATAACTTTCTTTAACTGGAAATAATCTAAGTTCATGAATAAGGGTTCACAAAGGTTAGAAAGTGCCTTAAACCTCATCACATAGCCTTCTGGACGTAGAAGTTTGGTTCTAACATCCCCCAATTCTGCCTTGAGTGAGACTGCAGCCTACGCTACATGGGTTGTTACAGAAAGGGTTGGTAGTGTAGTGTTTTGTTGGTTAGCACGACTAACTCTAAACATGGGTCCAAGCCCCCTCAAGCCAACAAAGATGTACTATGAATTAACATTCTAGGTCACTACATATTGTAGATATCAACTCATCAATCATTCTCTATAGTCTCAGGGCACTGAGCTTCCTCTACTAAATAGACTGTTACTCTACCCAATTTTTTGGTAGCTCCTCTCCAATCCAATTGATATCTTACAACACTTTGGATGAGTCTAGCATGTGACTTGTCACTCATAGGGTTTCACTATAAATAATATTAGTGAGGGTATAAAACATCAACCAACCAACTATTTTTAGTTGTCACAATGTAAGTAACCATTCAACTATTCTCGTACAAGGGTGCTCAATCAAAGAAATATTTTATTTTCATCATCTTGTCCATTCTTCTCCTTGTGTTTGTTTGTATAATTTAATATATTCTTCTTGAATACATTCTTTTATCATAATTGTTGCAAGCATTCAAATGCCTAACTCAATATTATCTGCAAATTCTCTCTTTATATAATTTTTCTTTGATGCTTTATTATTGTTCAATCTTTTTCCTATATTTCTTCTATCTATCAAACTCATGCTTCAATATTGTTCTTTTGATGCACAATAAAATATTCTTCTTTCGTTTATGATTGTGTTGGATGCTCTAGCATTGTACCTTATGATGCTTTATTGTTACTGGTTAGTCTATAATTTTGATTACATTAAGGATACATGACTCAACTAAGACACAATGACTTTGTTGGTTCCATGATTTTATAGGTGTCAAGTGCAAAAAAATGAGTTGTTGTCATCAACTAAAAGTTGACTTAGGTTACAAGCATAAGGGATCTCCTAAATTTGTAGGCTCACATCTCACCCCTTCCTCAATTTTTCTCAACTTGACATAATATGATTAAAAGATAATTGATGGCTACTTTAAATAGGACATACTTCATGTAATTCTCTTTTTATACAAGAATCGATTACATACTAATCCATTAATCCAAAAAAAGTCTTGAAAAACTAATTGTGAAATGTATATATAAGACCATAAGCTTGAGTTACTAAAATAAAACTAGAAACATATGATATTATAGAAGCAATTTTTCCTTCAATCAACCAACATCTTGTATTTATAATAGTTTAGAAAGAAACATAGTATTTTACTACTTGATTCACTTTAGGGTTTTTCTATGCATGTATACTCTATATGGATGGATTAAACTTTACAGTTTCTTAGTCAAAACATACGCTCAACCATGGAAGTCCCTTTCGATTGATTTCTCCATTAGTTGATTTCTAGTTGATTAGTTTTTTATTAAACCATTAGTTGGTATAACCACCAATTTCCAAACGTTCATTGAATGGTTTGATTAACTACATTCTTTGCCAATGCCATTTTTTAATTGTTGTTGTATTGATAGGTACCAAACAAGTATATGGAGGAGTCTAGACAATCTATCTGAAGGTTATTACTTGGGATTTAGTAAATTTTTGTGCTATAACTCCACTATAAGTTGGTCCACACCCCAAGTCAACAGGAAATTGAGAGTTGTGTAAGTCAAATGCATCAATTTACCAATACCATGATGAATCATTCAAATGAATACATACAATTCTATTATTATTCCACCACTATCTCCTTAGTTAGATGAAATTTCTTATAGAGTATCTCCTTGCTAGTTGTCTCTCAATAGGTCCATCAATATTGAATGAATCAATATTATACATTTGTACCACAATGCCATGGGATTCATTTCAAAAAAATAGCTTCCTTTCAACCAGGCTCCCTCTACCTTGATTGCTCAATTATCAATTCTTTTTACAATAAATTCTTACATGTAAAATTGAAATTCACTCACCATTATCACTCTTTTAATGTGAAGTGGACAATGTATCCTCCATGGGAAAAATCTCCTCAATATCTTAATAGGACATAGGTGATCATATATATGTCTCTTCATCTACTATTGAAATATTTTTCTATAATACTATATCTATATTTGATTGCATATTTATGCAGTCATTCATGTTGATAATATTTTCCATAATTGAATAGTGTAAAGGATTAGTCCATCCAACATTTCTAGTGGAAACCCCACCCATCATCAGGGGCGGAAAGCTAAAACATATATACGTAAATTTTGAGGAGCACTTGTTTAGTCCTTGATGATGGGTGGAGTGTCCACCCAAAACATTAGATGAACTAGGGCCTCTACATTGTTTAGTTCTAGAAAATTATTATCAATACCATATCTAATTCATTTTTTAACAATGATATCCTCTCATTTCATTTTGGCAACTAAGTCAATGATCATTCTTCCTTAGTAAAGTTCATTGATGGTAAAACTCACTAGAGATTTCACATCATGCTTAATTTCATTCAACCTTTAGGTTGTCATTGTTGGATATGTTAGGCTAGACCAAGTTAACTATATCTAACATGTGGATAATAACGCAATATATTTCATTGCATCATCCTGTTGTCCCACATTTTTGGTCCACATCAACAACAGAACAACCAATAGATATCCATTTAGTATCACACCAATAATGAATCACAATGATTCAATCCCATGTAAAGTATTATATGAGAGATTATTTATATTATGCAGTAACATGATTATGGTTCCCTTCAATTTATTCAAGTTGGCCAGTAGCCGATATTGGCACTAAGAATGCTCCTTTACACCATGTTAGTCAAAGGATTCCACTCTATATATAATATTATCACCCTATTTTCCTCGTTCAAATTTATGAATTGGTGATTAAAGATATAATAATAGTCTCTCTAAATGAATTTATATATTTCTATCTCTCGCATAATTATGTAGAGGGGGAAGATGGTTGATCCCAACATTAGTGATCACTCTTCTGTAGTAGTCGACTAGCAGTGATCATTCAACAAGTTGATAGAACTCCTCCCATGCTAAAAATTTAACTATAAATGGAATATAAATGAAATAGCCAATAAAAATTCTCCTTGGTTGGTATTTTATCCAATTTGGTCCTTTTGTTTGAACCGATTTTTATTGGGTTGATGAACTATGTCGCTATTATATATTTGTCTTCTCCATCACATGCTATTGTAGAAAACCACAACCATCGTTTTCAACTCATGGTGAATTTTTTAATAAACGAAAGCTCAGAGGAGAATAATTAAATTTCTCAATAGTATCAGTTATCATTCTCACATGGCTTCCCATTAATATTTAAGCAATCACTTAAATTCTTCAATAATTCGTATTTGAATATATCTAACCTTAAAAACTATAACAATGTTTGGATGTATATTATTCATTCTAGTTAATTACTAATTTGAAAATATATAACTTGATTTGCAATTATTATAAGTGTGATTATCTTAATGAGTGAATGAAAAAACTGAACTTGAAGAAATAAAGAGTAGAAAATAGAGAGACAAGAAGAACTCAAGTTGTTAATAGAGTTCACCCATTGTGGGCTATGTCTTCGAGGAAACTTCCAATGAGTGGTTTCTCTGTTACGTGATGAAAAATTGATGTTGCATTCACCATATATCCAACCTGCCATAATACTCATCACAACTCTGCTATATAGGTAGTGGTATCTGTAAAACCACTTTCTTCCTCTCAGGCTACCCAAAACAAAGCTAAAATTCCCCTTTCTTTAATTACATACAATAAAACATTTACCAAAACAAAAATAGTTGAAAACATATTTTAGAAATTAAATTATGCATCGTATTGGTGAAGTTACTATGCTAATAAACATGAAGTCCCAGGGTTGAGCCATCAGACTACTGTGATATTTCAAAATTAGGCAAAATTTTCACACTTTAACAACATATTTCTTTTCGGGCTATACATGTTGTGGTGTAATGGTTAAAAATGACATTTTTTTCATGAAGATTGTGGGTTCAAACTTGTGGACCTTCATTTGATAATATACGAACTTCAAATATAGTTTTTATTGCCTCATTTTCAACAATGATGGTTGGTGTATTGGTAGAAACCTTTTGGGTTGTTGGTGAAGGTCACGAGGTTGATCCATTTCGATGTGATTTATACATAATACAATTTTTATTGAACTTTAAATAATAAATAATAATGGACATTGGTTGGTGCAACGAAAACATGTTGAATTTACTCCACTAAGGTCGAGAGTTCAAATTTCCTTTTCGCCTTTTCACTACCACTTGGTCAAACCTTTCTAGTCAAATGGAGTTTGCCACATGGTGAATTCTAATTGGACCATATCACACATAATCAACCTGCCAAATCAACTTGCCATGTCATCCTTCCATATCATTGCAATGTCAATGACAAGTCACTTGACCATGTTAGCTTTCCCATACAATTCATATTGCCACATGTCCTCATGCAGTGCTAACACATGGCACCCCTACAAACTTTTTTCCTATTTCTCCAAAACTTCATAACACCATAACTTTCTCATACAACATCCGTTTGACTTCATTCAAGCATCGTTGGAAATCTCTCAGGAGCTATTTCACATGGAGAACTTTGCATCAACATTTGAAGACAATTTTTGATCAATCATGAGGATCCACATGTATCATGTATATAAAGCATGCCATCCACAACATTCACAAAAATTTATGATTATTCTTTGAGTTTGAAGATAGATTGCAGGTTCTCATGTCACATTCTCCCTCAAATTTGAACCGTGAGTAAAGAATCCAACCATAGCATCAATATTCTTTCTTATATATTCTTCTCCTTAATTTATATTGTTTCTTTCAATGTTTGTGCAGGTAGCATAGAACAACATCTTCTTTTATAGAACAACATGCATGTCCCAAACTCAATATCAATAACATCTCCTCAAACAAATTTCAATTTGAAAACTTTTAACTTGAATCTTATCATCTTGAAATTTCTTCTTAGAGGTTTTAACCACCACCTACATTCCCATCTATTATCACCTAAACATAAGGAAGGATAAAAATTACAATTTGTTGGAAGGTCATGAAGTATTCAAGAATAGACTACATTATAGTATAGAGGAAGACATACATACACATAAACATAAGTATTGAGAAGGAAATCCAACCATCTTTCTATTCAATATTCATGTGCATTTATACATTAGTGAAATGGTTACAATGGTTGTTCCTATACCAACTAATCATTTGTTAATTGTATTTACCCTTTATTACATACATATTCATATACTTAATATTTAGTGACTAATGTGTGATGAATATTACTTATTGTTGACCTTCTATTTTGGGTTTAAGACTTGAACACTGACTTCCTTGACCAAATCAGGTAAATCATAGGTCCACATAGGTTGTTGTGTCTCAAACGTTTTTATTTGATCTTCTATTTAAAGTCAAAGTCTCATAACCCTTACGTCTCTATGTTTCTCTTTCCACGTGTTTTTATCTAGTTCACACACACACACACACACTTCTTTATCTATCTCTATTCTCAACAATAACCACACACTCTGCATTAACAAACAACATTTTTTTGTCTTTGTCTACCTCTCCTTTTCCCTAACCACTACTTTGCATGGCAATTCATGGTCCAATACTTAGATTTCATGGTTAATTCAGAAGCCTCCAAAAATGGGTACATTTCCCATATCTCTAGAGCAATTTTGTACCACTCCCATTCTTTCTCATAACTTTTGGTAGTTGGTATTTCAACTACCAATCTAATTCATAGGAATAAGGGATGTTGAGCATTAAATTCATATTAAGATAAGGAATTTCTTAATTCCCCATTGTATTTTCCTCTTAGGCATTGGGATGTCTGTATGCTTCTCTCTTCTTAAATATTTGGAATTACATTAAAATAAAATGAGTTACATCATATAAAAGTTTAGAAATGTATTCATGCTAGCCATTTCCAAAAATATAAGTCATACTTATTATTACAAAAAATGAGGTTCAAATGGGGTGTTACAAAATAAACTATCAATAACATAGTAAACACAATTTGTAATAGAAAAACTTCTAGTGAAATGAGACTACAAGAGATGCAATCTTACAACACAATTTAATTTTAGATAATGTGATATTAAGAGTAATGCACTCTGTGCTTGCCTCCATGGGGGCATCTCAAAACTCAATCAATAACACATAATTGTGTAAGAGGGAACCTCTTTTAATAGAGGAGGCTTTAACAACCTTATCATTACAATAATATTTTCATCTCCTTAGATCTCACTTAGAAGGTCTCACAAAATACTTGTCCTTCAATTAAGTAGGAGGACAAAGTCAAAAAGTGCATAAAATAATATGGTAGATGTGCCATATTTTACAATATTCCACCAAGGGAGAGGAATGTCCCACCAAAAATTGTAAAGGATAGGTTAAGGGAGTCTAATGTGTCCCAATGATGTAAGGAAACAATGTCAATATACCTCTCCAATGAAGATTGACTCACCAAATATCCAATGATTATGCTCAAGAGAAGGAAAGTCCACATGTATGGCAAATGGGAGCCTTTAGGAGGGGGTTTCTTCTACAAAAGTAGTCCCATCAATCATGAATGGAGTTTCTAATATGTGACCTCCTCCCCAAATCATTCTAACAACCTCCCATAAGGCTAGATAATGTGACCTCCAAGGTGGATGACCTCTCCAAAAGTGACACATGGCTTCAGATACTATTATGTGGTTGAACATTCCATGAACTATGACATGGTATGGCATGAATGATCCAAGAGAAATAAGAATATGCCTCGAGAGTGTCTTTACATGAAAATATGTAAAATGATCTAACATGGGTCCCTAAAGTTCTAGGGTGATGGTCATAGGCCAAAATGTGACAAATACATAGGGAGATCCAAGACTAGGCATAAAGAAAGTGTGCTCTCTAGGAATACCAACCTTTATAATACATGAGTGACACTTTTACATAAGGATAAAGTGAAAAAACCTATGGGTTACTTAAGTCATGTGTCCTAATAGATCCAATGCAAGACCCTTGCACACCCACTTGGCCATAAATTACCTCCATGAGATGGTTAGTACAAGCCATAAGGGAAAGCACTATATTAAACTGGGGACTAAGAGGACAAACCATTACAAACCATAAAGGGTTTAGATAAGCCACCTAGATGAAAGAAACACATTATGTGGATCACTAAGCATGGTTTGCTATAATATATAAGATAAAATGGTCACACTTTTGTTTTATAATGATACATAATTAAAGTCATTTCGGTGGCACAACTGATCACATTAATTTTTCCTTTGACATCATCTCAGGATAACCACAAGATCTATTCATATAGTAGAACATATTTGACAAAAAAAAAAAGGTATATTGAAGTGCAACTGAGGGATAACAAGTTCAATAATCAAATTTAGTTTCAATGGGTGTTAACCACCACCACTGTGTGTGTGTGTTCTACTACTAGAAGGGTTGGGATTTGACTTGTCTTTACCTTTTTCAATTTAGTTTTTTTACCCACTAAAATGTTTATGCTTTAATTTTTTTATCAATTTTAATATTTAATAATAATAAAATTTACTAAATAGTTTCAAAATTTAAACAATTATATTTTATTTTTCACATAATAATAAATATATTTTAGCCTTCGGGTAGCTTAATTGACAATGGCGATAAAAATGAAGTTATGTACCAAGAGTTCGAGATTCAAAACCTCTAATTCACTTGTGCTTGCAGAAAAGACATACGAAGTACCTAGAAGTTATAATGGTAGTGGTTGACTCAACCCTATACCATATGAGTATAAAACTAACCCAATTATATGTATATATAGAATAAAAAATTAAAACATTTTAACTAAAAAAATTGAATTGTTAAATAAAAAAGCACATAAATAAATCTTTAGAACGATAAAAGAATACATATAGATTCCAAATACTAGAGCATTTACCATTGATAAAATATTCCTTACATTTTCCATATGCGCATCCAGTGATTTATCTCGAGGAATAACAAAGCTTTATCGAGAAATCAATGTAGATTCCAAATAATCAAATCTTTATCATTATTAAATTATATTCCTTCGAATACCAATCAGTAAGCAAAATAATTTTTCCCATAGAATAAAAGAAATTCTAAGAAGATGTGAATCTTTGGTTCACCTCAAGAAGGAATGATATTTTAAGAAATGGAAAGCAATGGTTTTAAATAATGGGTGGCCTGCTTGAAAATTTGACCGCCTTTAAGAGTATTGCTGGCCCACCAATCAATCATTATGTTACTCGAAGAATATAATTTGTGGATGATAAAATAGATGGGTCAAATGCTTATCAAACACTTGGGATATTTTATTTTTTTAAGAAAGTGGAGCATATGCCCACCAACACTTTTACTACGGCATTTTAGGATGTTTTTATAAAAAATTTATGGAATTTTATATAATTAGTGATCTTTTTTCATTTCTACGCAACTATTAAAAAACCCCTATATAAAATAAAAAAGGTTTCATATGCTTTTGACCATAGAATCTTGAAGGCTGTTATGTTGTATTTAGGTCAATAGTAATTTTCACTATAAAGTTCCAAAAGTCTAGACAATGTCTTCTATCACCCATTGTCAAGTAATATTCTTCCCCAATTATATGACCGACTTTCAATTCTTGCTGTAAAAGTACAACACTATTTTCATGAATAATGTATGTTACATGTAATAGAGATTCCAATTTGAATAAATACTCTTGTGATTTACATTGAGGTTACTTATTATGAAATAAATGTCAACATAACTTATTGGATATAAATTGAGTAGAAACAAATGATAGGATAAGTTTTATGCATTGCAACATCTCAATCTCAAAGTTTGTGCACAGTGATATTTATGGTAGAGGAAAGGAATTTAAGTTGAGAGTCATAGGAAAAACCTTTATATTTGTATGTTAGAGAAGTATATAAGTTTTAAAATTCTTATGGGCACTCAACAAGGTTTTAAATAGAGAAGTTAATCATTTAATAATCGTTGAGTTATCCTACAAAGAAATTTATTAAAGAAAATAGAACACCTTATCAAAATCGAGTGGAATGTGACATCTACACAACGAAATTTCTTCAAGCTTGCTTGCTTTGCATAATATTCCATGAATTGTTGTCTAATTTTATCCATGGCCTTGCACTTGTCCTTAAAAAGATGATGCTCCTATACTTTTATTTCAAACCTCAACTTCTTGATTTGACATTGCCATTCCATTAGTAAATTGCACTTAGTGCATAGAGCTGGAATCACCTTTTTATCTATCTTGGAGGGAATTCATTGTCTTTTTAAGTCTAATTAAAGTAAACATAGGTAAAGGTATTATATAGTGTATTGGTTTTTATTGTACATAGAATTTTTCAAACACTCCTTTTTCCTATAAAATAAAACATAATTTCTTCACAACAAGTTGAATAAGATGCTTATATGCATCATGAAGATACACATTTCCCTCTAATTTACATTAGTAATTAAGGTAGTAGATTTTGGTCCGAAAATAAAGATAATGTAGAAATCACATAGGTGCCTCATAGTGCATGAATGACCTCCTAGCTAATAAATGGTTGATTATATATGTATAACATTAATGCCCTCAATACACACACAATGAATGCCTTTATCACATCAAATATTTAATTGTTCAACGAATTTTATCTAGATATATAATTAATGAAATAGATGCCATGGGTCAAATCTTTGTAACCTTGAGATTCAACAAGAAAATAATGATTGACTATGTATGTTGATTTGTAGAGAATTTTCATTTTTATGAAACTTTACTATCAAATTTTGAATGGGAAAGTTTAAAGCAGGGAAACTTTTAAGGATGGAAAATTATCTTGAAGTTTAAAAACATTGGCGAATCTCACTAGTCCCTAATATCCAAACTATAATACGTTTATTGATGTATTTAAAAAATTATTCAACTTTATAATGGTTTTATACATACTCTCTATATAATGTGTGCGTTTTTAAGGTAAAATAATTTATTATTGCAAAATTTGGGCGAATCCTTTTTATAAAAAATGGAAATGTGTGAATCTTTTTTTTGGAAAAATCATGGAAAATTAGCCCACCTATGAATATTAGCCCCTAAAATATTCCACGGTTCAAATGAGACATTAGCAAGTAGAAGTGATATATGGAAAATTTCAAGTGGTGGAATCTATACATGTTGAAATATAAAAGAGATTACAACAACATAAGTAGAAGAGGAGTAAGTTATGATATGTCAAGTTGTAAGATTTTGGGAAATCAAAGGCCAAGAACGTCATAGAATTTACAAGTTAAAGGTTTGTAACATTAATGGTAGCCAACTACAGGATGTCAAAATACAATGCATTTTCACCACCAAAACACTTAGGAATATATTGTTGGAAATACTAGGGGTGGGTGAATCAATATTTTATATAATTAAACAATTATGACAGATTTGTATTTTCAATTGCATTCAACATTCAATTATTAATCATCATCAAGGAACACATTGTCAAGTCATAAACATCATACACATAAACACACAGATTTTAGGTGGAAAACCATAAAGGAAGAAAACGAACATACTTCTTTTCTTGATCTTCAATCTTATTTTACATAAATTCACTAGCACCAACCAGTAGAAAGCACCCACTCCCTTGCAAAGTTTCACTATCATGGAATATTAGGAAGCACCTACTCCCTCATATCAATTTGCTAGCACCAACCCTCAAAATTAATGTGGACCTCCCTTTCATCCATTTTCAAAATGGATCCACTCCCTTAGCACAAAAATCAAATCAATTTATATCTTCCTACAAATTCACTCTCATTCAATCATTAGTAACCATAAACTTTCTTTTGTCATTCACAAATCATTGCAGCATAAACTCTAAACTATATAGATTTCAACACATCTTTTATCATCAATACTCGGATCAGATATACCCAACAAACACACGATCTTCAGAAACACATCATCAATACACTTGTCATTGGAATGCACACATCCTAATCTCACCTGGGTGAACTTTGAACCATATAGAACTAGCAATAACAATAATCTAGCTCCAGCAACTTCTCACTTACAACAATCATCATCAACAGATCAAGCTCACTAGAAAACTAACTTTCTAATTAAGAATCTTGAATAACCATCCATGAATTCCAAGCATCTTATAACCACAATAAGTCTCATCAATAGACTTAATCACACAACCCTTAGTACAATACTCACTTTGTCACTCAATATAATTTAGCAAGACATTAATTTATGGACATTCATAAAATAAACTTAGCAAACCTTTATAGCTATAATACTCAAACCCTAAACAAAATACATTCTAATCTTGGAAATTGTTCCTTTAACCATGCTTTCACTTTGTCATCAATCACACACTCACACTTATTGCAACCCTATCGCAATCTTAATTATGTCATAAACAATGAGCATACTTCAGTGATCAACAATACACTCACTTCATCAACAATAGTTTCATGAGGAGAACATCTTTAAACCCTAGCAATAATAGTAGACCAATTCTCACTTTCACATAGCAATTTTACTCAACACATAGCCTTCATTATCAACCACATTTTCAACAAATGAAACTCTAACCCTAATCATCCATCGTGAACTAAATGGATAGATTGCAATCTTGGAAATAATTAGGTTCTTCATTACAGACAGATTCAAAAACCAAAACAACATTTTGGCCACATACTTCTGGACAACATAATGTATTCACACAATCGTAACATTCTATCATATATTGAAAAATACTTGTAACATAGATGAATACTTAATGGTTAGTGGTCAAACTATGTCCCTGCATTAAAACCACAAGATCTTGATCCTTCAAATAGATCTCTAACTCTTTCCCATAGAAACAACATCACATTGTAGCATAAGTGAATCCCTAACCTTGAATTTTAACCATTATATACCAAACCGCAAACAAGCTTGAATAAACTCAAAACTATACAAGCTTTTTCCAATATAAGAATCGACCTTGCAATCAATAGCTTGCATATTGACTTTGCATACACAAACCCTCATGGTCATATCTACTCAAAATAGACAATAGACCAAATGATTTTGACTCTTAATTTGTTCCTATTAAACCATAATTCAATCTTGATCAAAATCATATATCATATAATGAAGAATACTTGTAACATATACAAATACGTAATGGTTAGTGCTCAAAAATTTTCCCTAAATTAAAACCACACGAGCTTGATCCTTCAAACAAACCTCTAACACTTTCCCATAGAAGAAAAATCACATTGTAGCATAAGTTTTCATACTTAACCTTAGATTTCAACCATTATATACCAAACTTTAGATAATCTTGAATAAACTCAAAACTATACAAACTTTGCACACAATAATAGTTGACCTTGGAATCAATAGCTTACATATCAACCTAACAAACACAAACCCTCATGGACATACCTACTCAAAGAAAACAATAGAACAAATTATTTTGACTCTTAATTTGTTCCTATGAAACCATAATTCAATATTAATCAAAATCAAATATCATATAATGAATAGTACTTGTAACATAGATGAATGCTTAATGGTTAGTGGTCAAACTTTGTCCCTACATTAAAATCAAATGATCTTGATCCTTCAAACAAACCTCTAACACTTTCCCTTAGAAACAACATCACATTGTAGCATAAGTGAAGCCCTAACCTTGAATTTCAACCGTTATATACCAAACTTCAAACAAGATTGAATAAACTCAAAAGTGCACAAGCTTTGTGCACAACAAGAATTTACATTTCAATCAATAGCTTAGGTATTAGCCCTACAAACAAAAACCCTCATAGGAATACCTACTCAGAGAAAACAATAGACCAAATTCTTTTGACTCTTAACTTGTTCTTGTGAAACCGTAATTCAATCGTGATCAAAATAAAATATCATAATAATTTGGTCTCTTCCCTGAATAAGATTTAGTCATGCAAGAAAGACAATTTAAATTGTCAATACTGCAATCCAGAACATTCAAGAAAAATGAAAACACATTTTCATACGTAGGTGGACTTTGCAGCCTAGTCTTATAAATATATCTCATATGTCAGGCCATAAAAACGATCCTTAATCACATATGCCATTCACACTAGATCTACCAATGATCAAACTCCTTGATAAATTCTCAACTACTCACCCTAATCGATACTTAGCTGTACATCCATCACACCTTATTCTAAAATACTCTTTCTACTAGATTAACTATCTCAACAAACTATCCATTGATTACACTAGATCAATGATACACACAAATATGCCCACATTACACTAGATCTACCATTATCATTGGACCACCATTAACACACTTGATCACACCAGAATAGAGAAACACGGCATTGACACACTAGACTGGAAAATTGTGAACCAAATAAGGATATGATCATGCATTAACATCTACATTATGCATGGATTATGAATTTTTTACAATGTGTTGCTCATGTATATGCTCAATCGATACACCTATGCTCTTTACACGTATCATTCATTGTTGGAGGTCAAAAATCATTGTAGAAACTTCTAATGTGTATGCAGACCATCACTTTGTACCAGTAGACTCTCCATCGCACACATATACCATGATCATGGTCTACCTTATTCGAACCAATCCACTAAATACATTCTTCGATCAAATTATTATATCTTTGGGTCATAGATACAATCACACAATTTAATTACCCCCAATCCTTCGTTCAAGATCGTACACACATTCTTCACAGAGAGACAATGAACTAGATACTCCTTAACCAATCTTGAGAATCCCTTCCAAATTCACCACCTAAGATTAATGCTTCAATGAAATTTATACATACTAGATATTTGACTAGATCAAGATAGCCATAAAAACCATGGGAATTTACCATAGTAAATCTAATAGTAAATTGAGCTGATATTAAACCATGGAGTCGACAAGGGAAATGCCAATTGAGAAAACTAAGGTTTTTTAAGCACCAGATGGGGGGAAATTCATTTTCAAATCCTACCAACGTTAACACGAGCTAATACCAAATAGGGTGTGTAATTTATGTAGTGTGTAAAGGTCAACTCAACATAATTACACAGTCTTGAAAGCACTAGCTAGTGTCGAAGTTTTTATCTTCAAACACTTTATTAATCCATCAATTCCATGCATAATCATACTTTAGTCATTGCTAAGTAGAAAATATACTAACCTAATCATTTCCCTTCATCAAAACTCAAGTACTTATATCAACCAAACCAATGATTCATCGTTGATATCAATGCCAACACAACAATGCCAACAATCTCCCCTTTTGGCATTGATGGAAACCACCTACTACAATCAGACCTGTAGTTGGTGTATCTCTCTCCCCTTTTGACATCAACGGAAATGGGAAATCATGTTGGAATATTTAGTTGCAATCTCAGGAAATCTCCAAGTACCAATGCCATATACAAAAATAACATTTGTTAAATCATCTCCTGCTAATACATGTGGCTACTCCCCCTTTTTCTATTCCATGTGACACTTGCTTATGTATGTGACTAAGAACAAAAATTATCTTTATGGTATCAATGTTATGGGATAACAATGAATATTGATCAAAACATCACTCTCCCTAAGCATATAACACACATGCAAATCAATCATTAGAAACCATAATTCTTGTTGCTAACTTCTTTGGCTCTTGCAAAATAATGTGACACCAATGTCACACAATGCCAAACAATTATTTTTTGATCCATAATTTTTTGGGTATGTGTAATAGCCCTATATTAAAATTTCATGTAATAAAGGATAATAAAGGAAAAATGAGACCATGGTCATGGGACACGAATTCCAAGCTTAATGTTAGGCAAGCACTATAGTGAGCATCACTTTTGGCTTATTAATGTCTATGGAAATTGACAAAGGAAAGAGGAATTAATTGACATTTAATTAAGGAAACAAAGGAAAATAGTAGAAAAGGGAGGAGAAGAGACACAAATTTGCATCTTAATGAAATTAGAGGAAAAATGAAGGAATGTGAAGTAAAAAGGGACATAAATAATAAAGATATACTAGAGGGCCAGTTCACAACTTTTGTTAGTTCAGTTTGGTTCTCTCCTTTCATTCTCTCTCTCATATACTCTTGCACACTTAGAGTATTCTTGGAGCATTTCGATATTCACTTGGATTTGGAGAAAGGAAAGTAAGGAGATGGTTGGATCAACACCTTCAGTAGGAGGGTTTTGCAGGTAACAGGTTGCATGTGTGATTTCCTTGCTGGGGTGTGAATGCATGGTACCTGCATTTTTTTATTTGGTTCATTTGTTGTCATTGGCATGTGTTTTTCCTAGTTTGATAGTGGTTTTAGCCTTGCCTTTCCATTTCCTGGATAGCCATGGTGTGATGGGATTCATTCTCAGTTGAGCTTTGGATTGTCGAACATTTCGTAACCAAGTGAGGTGGTATCAAGAAAATTGTTAGGTCTATATAATACTAGTGTATCCCGTTTATTGTTATTTTTAGTGTAGCCCCCTATTGTTATTGTTGTTCCCCAATGTAGACCACTATTGTTATTGTTGTTTCCTTACATTATTATTGTTATGTAGGCTCTAATTATATTGTGGCCGATTAAGCTCCTATATATACCAAGGAGGTCTTTCCAATTGTATCATCTAATAATTGTTCATTTATGTGATGTAAAAGAAGGTTTCCCCCTCGAAGAGGCTTATTTTGAAGTTTTTGATCTATTCCTTCTTCTATTTTGTGATCTGGTTACATAACATTTGCTATCAAAGCTTTGGATTTTAGGGTTTTGCTGCTTCAAATAAGTCATCTTGGTATTTTCATTATAACATTTTTTTATGAAGCTTCAAAAGCTAAAATTTCGACCACATGGAGATGAACACGTGATGAACTTCATACAAAAGTTTTACTTCTTGGTTTGTTATACTTTCGTAGATATGGTCTGAAGAATTTAAGGTTTCTGCATGCTCCAGAATTGAATCTCAAATAGGTGAGCTAGGGAAAACCATCATAACTTTCTCTTCATGCATCAGATTTTAATTTTGTAAAATGTGATGAAAATTCAATAGCTTGTGGTTTCTCATGTATCAATTTTTGGGCTGAAGGCTAAAACAATGACACCTGTAATTCAGTACAAGTTCACTCTACTTAAGTAGTCCATAATCAAGTCATTGTGAGAGATTTGACATAAATTTACCTTGAAGAATCCAATATTGTTATGAATTGTAACATTAGAAAGAAACCAGAAATCTCTACTATGGCACATGAAGAAGAGGAAGAAATGCAACACAATATATGAAAATTACAAGACCAAGTGCAACAAATTTTGTTATCACAAAGAGTAACAAAAATGAATTGGAATCTAAGATGGATGGTTTAGAAGAAAAATACAAGGAAACATGGATGTTTTTAAAGCAGACATAAACATGATGAATGTAAAGTTGGAAGGGTTGACAAAGTTGTTGCAAGAAAAGATGCCCAGTGGTGGCAAGGTAATCCATGAAAATCATGATGAGGACAAAAGGAATATGAATTATGATTTTAGAGACTCTAATGTGGGGTTTAAGCACCACCACATTCCAAATATAGATATGAGGAAGTTTGATGGCAAGGATCTGATAATATGGATGCTACAAATGGAGAAATATGTTGATCTATATGATTCGCAACACAAGCAAAAGGTACACATTACATCTTTATATTTAGAAGCAAATCAATTTTTGTGGGATAAATTTTTTTTTTTCTCAAAAACCACTTGTCACTTGGTTAAATTTTATGTAGGAAATGATAACAAATTATGAGGATACAAAGAGCAACACCTTCTTTAGCCAATCAATAAGTCTCAAACCAAAGGGTTCAATGGTGAAGCATATTGAAGACTTCCAAAAATTGAATATAAGGGTAATTGATATTCCAATGTGGCATAGGTTTGATGTCTTCATAGGGAATTTAAAGGATAACATCCAACATGAGGTTTGTCTTTGGGAACTTGATTCATTCAAGAAGGCATTCAGGGCAGAAAAAGAAAATTGAAAGAAAAATTAAGGCAACAAGGAAGTCTGCCACTCACAACTATGAAGATGGAAGTGTTGTTGCCCCTAACCTTCCACAACCTACAAGGTTGAAACTACAAAAATTGGAGGAAAAGAAAGAAAAAGGGCTTTGTTATAGTTGAGATGAAAAATACACTAAAGGTCATAAGTGTGATGAGAAGAAATTATTTTACATATATTGTGAAGAGGAGGAAGAAAAGGAATAAGAAACATCCAAAGAAGAGGATATACACCAGGGACCAACACCAAAGAAGTAAAAAATTAATCTGGCCATATCTTCTAATGCATTTGCAGGAATTACTACTCGTTAAACTCTCAATATAAAAGGATATATCAAGAAGAAAAAGGTAATAGTGTTGATTGATTTCAGTAGTGCTCATAATAAGTTATTAATTGTAAGATAGTTAAGGAATTAAATTTCTTTCTATATCAAACACCAGAGTGTCAAGTGATGGTTGCAAATCGAGGAAATATACATCTCTTTAGAAATTTCCATAATATAAAGCTAACCATGGGGGAATATGTATTGAATATTCCAATTATTTCTATTCCAATGGTTGGAGTTGATGTTGTACTAGGAATCCAATGGTTAGAATCTTTGGGGATGATAGCTTTTCGATTTTTTTTTTGGGAAGGAAAGGAAATTGAATTAAGGGGTATTGCAGGGAAACCAAGGAAAATAATTAGCTCAATGGCATAACAAATCTTTTGAAGAAATAACGATGGGGTGTAATTTCACAATTATGCTCACTAGAGTTTCAAACTTCAAAATCATATATTTCTCTAGATCTTAAAAAAGTATTATACAATCATTCCAAGGTATTTGAGACTCCCAAAGTCCTCCCACCTATTTGGGATTATGCTCATGCTATTCACTTGATATCAAGAAGTGTTCCTCCAAACATTAGGCCTTACAGATATCCCTATGCCCAAAAGAGTGAAATTGAAGGTATGGTTGCATAAATGCTAGAGGTTGGTATAATTCAAACTAGTCAAAGTTTTTTCTCTATGCTAGTGCTATTGGTGCACAAGAAGGATGGATCATGGCATATGTGTTTGGATTATAGCAAGCTCAAAAATCTAACTGTTAAAGATCAAATTCCCATTCCTATCATTGATGAATTGTTGGATGAATTACATGGAGAAGTTTACTTCAACAAGTTGTATCTTTGACCAAGATATCATAAAATTAGAATGAAGACTAAATATATTCCGGAAACAACATTTAGAACTCATGAAGGTCATTATGAATTTTTGGCCATGCCTTTTGGCCTTACTAATGCACCTTCCGCATTTCAAGGTTTGATGATTTAACTTTCAAACCCTTCCCTAGATTTTTTTTTTAGTATTTTTTGATGATATACTAATCTACAGAAATTCTTGGAAGGATCATGTTCAACATGTTGATAGAGTTCTCAAAATATTTGAGGGGAAACAATTATATGCAAAAACCTCCAAATGTTTCTTTGGACTACAGGAGGTGGAATATTCGGGTCATATTGTATATAATGAGGATGTTAAGGTAAAACCTAACAAAATTAAAGCCATTAAGGAATGGAAAATCCCCACAACCCTAAAGCATTCGAGGATTTCTAAGGTTAATAGGGTATTATATCAATTTTTTTAAGAATTATGGGAGAATAGCAATGCATCTAGTAACATTATTGAAGAAAGATGGATTTTCTTAGACTCTAAAAAGAACTAAGTCCTTTGAACATATTAAAGAGGAAATGTGTCAAGCATCAGTCTTCACTACACCAAACTTCACAAAAACCTTTATTGTGGAATGTGATGCCTCTAGAAATGGAATTGGTGTTGTTTTAATGCAATAAGGAAAACCCGTTTCTTTTGAAATTCATCCAATCAAGGGAAAGTGTTTACACAATCCTATTTGTGAGAAGGAAATTTTGGCAATACTACATGCACTAAAGAAATAGTGACCTTACCTAATGTGTTGGCTTAGGGGGTCCTGGCCTAGGTTCAGAGTTAGTTGCGACAACCAACAAAACCCTACACTATTGGCCCTTTTAGCAAAAACCCGCGTAGCACAGGTTACAGTCTCACCTGAAGCAGTATGGGGGGGGTGGTGGAACCATGTTTCCGCATCCAGAGATTAGGGTGATGTCTTTTAGTGCCCTAGACCTACCTTCATGCAGATCTATAAGTCCTTAGGGCTTGGTACTGCAATCTATTAAAATGGCTTTCAGACCTTCACGAAGGTCCATGATCAACCTTTGTGAACCCTTAACAGTCTATTCGTCCACTTATGTGCACCGGAAAACAACCCTAGATTGGAGCTCACATAGATCTACTTTAATTATTTAATAAACATAACAAATTTTATCCCAGTCTTCGCAAAATTACTTAACATGCATTGCGTACATCTATTAAGACTTATTCAAGTGAATCTCTTATCATTAGATTAATATTTCATAAACACATTATCCATCCAAGACATATATTGTAAACAAAAGTAAACAGAAATAAATAGATATACATAGGGATTATTCAATAATATTCTTTATTGATCTTCAGTGCAGATTTACAAACTCAAAACTACCTTGCGCACTCAGCTGCACAGGTCCACGCACTCAGCTACAGACTCTACCTAGGCGTCTGCGCACTTAGATGAAAGCCTTTCTCTCTGATTTGACCCACTTTCCTATGTTATCACTCTAAGAATCCATCTATTCTTACCCATAGACATGCCTTAGACTCTCTAAGACACACATATTTATAGCCTTTTACATGCAATTGCATGGTCTGCGGACCATCTGTAGATCTCAAAACCGACTAAAACTTTACATACACAAAGGGCTAAAACCCTTTTGACCCCTAACCATCTACATGCTCTATATCCACAAATCGCGGATACTTTACATGATTTACAAAAATTACATGAAAACTTGGGTTATCTTAACCCCAAACTGAGCCAGGGGACCCCATCCCAAATAAAAAAGTCATGACTCACCCTCGAGTCACTCGGCTAGCATGGAAATCTTGTTGCAAAGCACCCCCAGTGCCACCTGAATCACGAAAAAATTGGCAGCGCTCTGAGTGGCTACCTACTTGATCTCCTCAACGAATTTTTCAGTGGCTGGTCCTTTGGCCGTTAACCTCATTGTCTATTGTGTCTGTTGCAAGCCCTTTAGCTTATTCTAAATAGTGGTCGTTACTTGATAAGAATTCTCTAACCAAGGCTACAACATGGCCTTAAGCAAGGCCTCTTTTTTCTGTGCTACCTCTACCTGTGCGAGGAGCTACTTCCCCTCTTGCAGTTTTATAAGGAATTGCACTAGTGTGATTGAGAACGTCATTTCCCTAACTTTGTCATACTACTCCTACAGCTCCCTGATCTCTGTGTTCAATGTTTGCAAGTTTGGATCTTCCTGCAGATTGGTGACCAACTCCATGGCTTTCTCAAGTATTGCTTTACAGTCTGCAACTGTGGTGTCCAGAGTGGCCAGTCCTTCCTTGATCGCAACCTTGTGCTTCTCCCAGACCTCTCACAAATTCATGGGCTACATCTTCAATTACAGCTCGGTGATCTTCATGTTGAGTTCAAATTGAACTCGATTAACTTCAACTTTGGCCTCGCACACACCAACAACTAATTTTCTAATATTTGCTTCTAGTTGTGTGTCCTCAGGAATATGAAGCTCAAGCACTATTCTACATGCCTCCATGACTGCTAACTCCAGTCGTGAATTGTGCACATGGAGCACCTCCTTTTCATGCACAACTTGTGTCTTCTTAGAAAAAACTATTGATTATTAACCTTGATTTTTCTAATAGCACTGAGTGCTCGCTATTCCCGGATGCAAAGTTCCTCCACGACTCCCTATAATAGTGCATGCAATGACTCTAGTTGCATCGCAGCAAGGTTCACGCCCATCTTCAAGACTCTATCAAGGAGGGTGTGTTGTTCCTCAGTGTTGGTGCAAACTGAACCTATAGGCAAGGGGAAGACTCACACATCCTACAAAAACCATAGAATTATCTCCATGCATGTACTTTGGCCTCACACTAAAATTCCTGCTGTGCCACTCACTTTCCCAAGATATGCTTGGATCTTGGTTACCACAAGCTGCAATTCTCAAAGATCCTTCTAGAATCCTCCCAGTTTTTGTATGTATTGTTGTTCCAACTTCTACAGTACTTATGTTGCATCATCCCTGACTTTATCACCTATTTCATCTAGATCTCTCTGTGAGCACCATGGGATCAACCTGTGTTTTTTGATCCTTTTTATTCTTCCTTGATCCAACTTGTTGTTCCAATTCTCACCTTTTCAAAATCAAGGTGGTGCGCTGTCGTTCCTCACCTCTGCCACCTTTCCCTCTAATCTCTTCGGTTTCAGTTTTTGGCAAAGGTGACTCTTCACCTTTCTGGGTTTTGCGCTTCTCCTGCTCTACCTTTTCCTTGACAACATGTTTCTTCTCAACTTAAGCCTTCTCTGCAACATCCTTCTTTTTCTACGTGGTGAGGTTCTGTGCAACTTTCTTAGCTGCCTCCTTCCTCTTGTTCACGGTAGCACTCTCAAAACTTGAGCTTGGTCCAACAGCTAGATTTGAAGGAGCGCACCACTCTGCTAGCCATTGCGCTACTACCTCCTACACAATGGTCTCTGTTACCAAATATGGCAAGTCATGTCACTTCTATGTTAGATCCTTCAGTGCTTGGATGTATACTCTGTGGAAGTCAGCCTTGAACGTTGCATAGGCTGATAGCTATGTGTATAAGTTTGGGGACAACATTGGGCACTGGTTGATTAACATGCAGAGAATTACTTCCACCGGGACCCAAAAAATCTTTGTCTCTGTGATTCGTGTGGGGTCCTTTGTAGCCCATATTGATGCAAAATGTGTTGCTTCTGGTAATCCTTCTTCTAGCAGAGAAAACTAGCTATCCTTTGGTGGCTCCCACGTAACCAACACAATGGAGAACAACAACCAAGTGTAATGAAATGACTTGGTTTCATCCTGGACCTTGCGGCAATTCACGAGGAATTCTTGGCATGGGTACCTGGACCAATTGAGAAGTACGCCTTTCGTGCACTGAGCCACTAGAGACACTACGGGCATAAGAACTTCATCTGTGTGGCATTTCCTCATCACCTTTTAGACTAATATCTACATGGTCAATTGAACTATGGGGTCTGAGGTGGACAAAATGGAATACTTGCCCAAATTTTTCACAAGTTCAAACTCTTTCTTCATTCTCTCTACAAGGTCCTATTCCCCCATCTTTCTGCCAAACTCCTTGGCTGGGTTTAGATATTCATGAGGCAAGTGCATAATCCTGTGAATCAGCATGTCAGTGATGGGGATAGGCCCTCCTAGCCATAAACACCTATGATGCACCAAAGTGAGTAGCTGGCTATGCAAATTGTGTTAATGGGGGTGCAGTGGTAATGTGGCACCCGTAGTAAGCTGAGCAATCCTGATTGCTCAACACCATGGACCCATTCCTCTGCTTCCAGTGTGGTAACACTTGTTTCGTCGTAGTACACTCTCTTCATGTATTTTTCATTCGCTAAGTGAGGGAACTTAGTGTGTTCTGCAAGGTCCCAATCCTCCATCTTCAATAGCGGGACATGTGCGAGCCATGGACCTTCAAAGGGCACCTGCTCAGGTAGTAGGGGCATGGAGATTATGATTCTTTTTGAGTTTGGGTCTTTAGTGATATTCACCTTTCCCATTCTCAGAGGGATATACTTAGGCAACTTTGTTATAATTTCCACTCCTTCGACGTCAACATCTTCTATTCCCTAGTCTTTTTTTGCCTTTAGGTCTACAACCTTATGTTTTCCTCTTGTTGGTTGCTTTTCCTTCCTCTCTGTTGTTGTCACAGTATGCCTCCTTAGGGAAGCATGGACTTGCATCTGCTTTTTCTACTTTTCTTGTGCTATAGGTGGCTTTTCTTTCACCATGGATTGTTTCAGCCTAGGTGACCTCGGCGCCATGGCGCTGCAAGCGTAGCTTCAACAATGGAGATTTCCAGTCTTGGAGCATTGGATACAATGACTTTAAAACTCATGACTTCAGCAAGTTTGTGGTAGTCATCCTCTCCATAAACCTTCACGAGCTTCCATAGAAATTTCTTTGTGGGTGAAGAATTCCTCCCAAAACACTCGGCTCATCGACATACAACAAATTTCAATAACAACTCTAAGGGCATAAAGTGTTCTTTGTTGGGCTGGCATGCTGAATTTATAAGGGGTTTTGAATTCAAATTCGATTGTTGCCCCCAAATTTTGACAATTAATGATGCTTTGGCAGTAGATATTCAAAGTTTTTTGTCTTAAATTCCACCAGCTCGCTCCTCTTAACCATCTTATGGCTGTCAAGTAATGAATGGTGACTCCAATGGTCACTTTTCTGTTGCACTGCATGGAACGTCCCTCTGTGGCATAGCTCCCTACGTGTGACTCCATATGCTGCAGCTTCACCATTTTCCGTGCAGGCACCTACAGCATAGTCCTCCAAACCTAGCAGTGTAGTTTATAGTCCTACATTCCCTTGCAATTTCCCAGAGCACTAAGAATGTCTTGCCACCATGTAATCATTGTGCAGGATCCCCTGTATATAGCTTCAATCGGCTTCCATTCACTCTTCGTGGAAAAGGTTCTCCATTCAGCTTCGCATGTGGAATTGTGCCTCCATCTGTAATTTTATTCTTAATATATGGCCCTAGTCAATGCATTTGAAATTTCCTTGGAAACATAGTGAATTTACTATCATATAACAAAACAAGATCATTTAGCTTGAACGTGCAAAGCTTGATGTGTTGATTGCGCCATGCTTTTTCACGTTCCTTTTATACTTGTTGATGAAACCTAGCCAAAAATCAATCGTCTTCGAGCTCCATCAACTGTGCGAGATGTTTCTCCAAGGCCTAGAGATCTGCCATATTCGTCAATGCCACTATGCGTAGACTAGGCAAAATATATTCTATCAGCATTACAACTTCTACACCATATACCAATCTAAAATGTGTCTGCCCAGTCAGCTTTTTACAAGTAGTCATGTAAGCCCATAGCACCACAGGTATGCACACATCCCAGTTGTTTCGCTGCATGTTGCAAATATTCATCAGCGTGTTCTTTGAAATATTATTAATGCCTCAACTGTTCCATTAGCTTGTAGATGATATAGAGTGCTATTTTGATGGTAGACATGGAATTTTTCTGTTAACGCGCTAATCGTTTCATTTAGGAAGTGCGTACCTTGATCACTCATCAACACCTTCATATCCTCAGGAGTTGAATTGGCCCAATGAAATCAATCGCCCATTTTTCAAATGGTTGCAAAGATACTTGGGGATTTAGAGGCAACTCATCCCTCCGTGATGGTCTACTAGTTCTTTGACATGCATCGCATGCCCTACAATATGCTTTGGAATCCTTGTGCAACATAGGCCACCATAAGCATGTGCACAAAATCTTCTATGCAGTCACCTTTCTTGCATAATATCCTTCTGCAACCCCTCCATGAGCTTCAACAAGAATTCTATCCCTCTCAAAATCTGGCACATATATTCACAATATCTCATCTGCACCCATCTTATACAGATGTCCCATAATCACTGAAAAGTCTGCCGCATTCACTACTAATTCCTTCTTTTTTGACTCATATAGCCTTCTGGAGCTGTCCCCGTAGCAAAAAATTAGATGATATCGCAAAATGATTATCTTCTACACGTACCGCGAAGAGCTGTGCATCTGGAAACCCTTCTAGTAAATTAGTAGGCTCCTTTTTGGTTTCAATTCATGACAGATGATCAGGTCGTGCATTTAACCTTCCTGGCTTCAAAATTACCTTAGATTCATACTCTTGGAATCGTAGCAGCCATCTACAGATCTTCTCCCCAAACATAGGCTTATTGACTAGGTATTTCAAGGTAGATTGAACTGTGTACACTTTTAAGTGTTTTCTCAACAGTTAGTGCCTGAAATTTTGAAGCACATACACCATAGCCAATCCTTCATGTTCTGTCATTGAGTAATTCTTCTCGGCCTCCAATAATTTCCTACCCGCGAAGGCGATAGGATGGTCCATTTCTCCCTCACCAGCCTGTGTTAGCACTGCACCCAACATAATGAAAGAGGCATCGAAGTATACATGGAATTCCTTCTTACAATTAGGGAAGACCAAGATCCACACACTGACCATCTTCTCTTTCAATACATCCAAATTGTGTTGAAATTATTCATCCCAATAGAATGTGGCATCCTTCTTCAACAGTTTCTCCGTGGGCGCAATAATTTGAGCATATGCCTTGATGAACTTCCTGTAATATCCTGTATGTCTTAGCATCACGCGCATCTTCTTAACGCTCCTCAGGGCCTCCAAATTTACTATCAGCACAATATTTGTAGGATCCACCATTAATCCTTTCTTGCATACCATGTGACTTAGCAATATCCCAAATGGAACACAAAATAAGATTTTCTTCAGATTTAGCATCGGCGCAAACTTGCTACATGGAGCTTCACTAATCTGAAGACCGTCCAATCATCAAATTATACTTCCAAGAACTTGTGAATGAATTCCTTAAACAATTCTATAACTATGCAAGATAATATCATAGGCACATTCTTAAGTCCAAACGACATCACAGTATAGTGGAAACAATCCCATGCTATCATGAAGTTTGTTTTGCTCCTATCCTCTACTGCGATCTTAATTTGATGGTACCCAAAAAATCCATCAGTGAACAAGTAGGCCTCCTACCCTCCAACATTGTCTAATACTTCATCTGTAAATGACATCAAGAATGGGTCATGGACATAGGCATCATTGAGCTTCCTCAGATCTACGCAAATCCTTATTTCACGCTTCTGTTTCTTCCCCTTAACCACCATTAGGTTTACCCAATCATTTTCCTCCATAGGTTCTATGTTGCCCACCTACAACATATTATCCAACTCCTAATGAACCTTTTCCTTGTATTTGGGATGAAAATGATATGTCCTCTGCTTAATAGAATTCACGTCTGGCTTCAAAGTAATCTTCATAATGCCCAAGTTGCCTATTATGCCCTTCAGGTCCAAAAACTTGGTAGGAAAAAGATCTTGGTATTTGTGGAGTAACTCAATGACTTTATCCATAGTGGCATCATCCCAATAATCTCCAATCTTTGCAAACTTTGGTTCTACTTTGGTACCAATGTTGACTTGCTTTGTCTTCAACGATGCGATGATGTCCGGGTTCTCTATTTGTGGAACTTCGACTTCACGATTCCGCTCTCTCTCTCGAATGTTAATATTTATTGGGTCATCATCCTCCTCTTCAGTGGTCACATTATAACATTCTAGTGCATGGCATATCTTGATGCTCCAATCTAGCTAGACCCATTCCAAAGGTTCTTGGGGTGTTCTGAAAATAATCGCCTTGATCTCTTGTAGCGCTTCATCAATGCTCACGAAGCCATCCTCAAAGTTGAAGATCAACAAGAATCCTTCTCTAAATATATCCCACTCTACGATGCCATGATAGAGCTCTGTTCCAAATACTAGTTCATGGGGATTGTGTCCAAAGTATGTCAAAATAAGTGTACCCACTCCGATTGTGGCTTTGTTGGCCCTCATTTTTGGTCTAGTTTTGCTTAAGAAAACATACTTAGTTTCTATATTTTCTATCCACTTACCATCACATCCACCTCATTTTCATTTATTTATTCATATTCAGGTATTTAAATTTAATTTTGCAATTTTTAGAAGTTTTTGTGAAAGTTTAATTTCAAGTGCATTTTGGGACAGAATCAGAAATTCTCGTAATAGCTATATGGATGTCATATTTAAAGGACACTTGGGCACGAGCTGGATAAATTTATGGAAATATTGGGAACTAGGACTGAACTAACTCCTATTGTTTCAGTAAAACCAAGCTTAATCAAGCTTGGTCAAAGCTGGTCAAACATGACCAGTCATTTAGAAAATCCCTAGGAAATACGACAGTTTTATGATTTCATGGGATTTTCCATAATTTTAGTGATAGGATGAATGAGTTCAACTTGGATAGGTGGATATGGATAGATATAGTTGTTAGAGATACTTTATGTCAGTTTGTTTCATAATCTTCTATTTAAGCCAAAACTTTGAAGGCTTATGCATATAGACTTTGTATAATTTTATGTTGAGACACCTGAATATTTGAAGTTAATTTTAAGAACCTAACACATATTTCATTAAAAATGGAAAAATATTATTACAAGGAAATCACTAGAATTGAGTTTTTTGGTTTGAAATTCTAGATCCACTATTTAATTCCAAATTTAATGAAATACGTGTTACCTGATCTACCTTAATTTTTCTATTAAATGGTGTGGATGATTGATTGAAGTTGTATTAGTTGATAATCTATTCAAGTTTGTAAATCAAGGGTGGAGGCCCCCCACTCCAAGCTAAGTACACTTCATAATTAAACTAGCTTTATGTTCATAAACTAGTTGCTTCAGAATTGTTTACTTATTTTGCTTCAAATTTCCTTACTTAATTTGATGTATGATGATTTATGTTTGCTGATGAATCTTGGTTTATTTATCATCTTCATATGAAGGGACAATCTAATCTTCAAGTTGAACCCTCATTCTATTGGCTTAATGAATAAAAATTAGAGTTCATCTTTCTTGCTTTCAAGTAGTTTTATGCAATACCAGTTTTCTAACAATAGCATTATGATGAATGAATTGGTGATGAGGAATATCAAGGATATCCCAAGTTAGGAGCCTCTTTCATTATTTATTTGTGCATCTTAAGATGTTGTTAATTAACAGTTTTTGATTTCTATTCATCGACTAATATTGTAGAAGAAGGAGACAAATGGATCTCCTAAGTTAGGAGCCACTTCATCTTACATCTATTGCATCAGTGAATTATAAATTATTTAATTAGATTTATATTGATAAAATGTATTTCCCTAGTCCTTCATATTTATCTTCTAATCTTGACTACATCTAATATCCATACATTTTGGACATGCCTCCAAGTTTTACAAACCTGGATTGATAATGAAATACTTGTGTTAATTTGTGTTAATAAATTAGCCCAAAATTCTGGCACCATTTCTAGGGAGGTGTTCATCAACATAGTTAATTAGAGGATAAAAAAAAATCTATAAAAAACACAACAAAAAAAAACAAAAACAATATATTTTTTTATAGTTATGTTATGTTTCTTTATGCCTAGAAATAGAGATCATGAAGGTAGATTTATTAAACAAAACCCCCCATCCATAGAAGTTGGACCATCAAGAATAACTACACCGGTTGATGGTAAACGAAAAATAGAGGAATTAGAAGAAAAACAAAGAATAGGACAAAGATTAACTTTAATTGAGAGAAAAACCTTGCTATCCCGTGAGGTAAAAAGAAAACAAACTCCAAAAGCAACACCCACTTTAGAAAAACAAAAGGAAACAAGGAAAATTGTTAAACCAATATATCAACCTATTTTTGAAAACAAGCAACAACTTGAATCTCAATTTGCCACCGAAATAGTTGAAACTATGACAGAAGAAGGGAAAGGATCTATTATTCTCACTCTAGAACAAGTACTTGAATATGAAAGACAACAAAGAGAATGGAGAAGACAAACAAAGGAAGAAGCAAGAAGAGAAGTTGATAGAAAGAGAGAAGGAAGAAAAATAGAGTATGACAACAACAGACTAAATGATAATGAACAATATGATCAGGAAGCTACTTTTGGCTTTCCAATAATAGATACAAGTGCAATATTAGGAGAATAAGTGAAAATGAAAAACATTCCACCTTCTTTATTTCCTAACTTTTATGAAATGTCAACAGAAGATCTTGACTCATTTATGTTTGAATTCAATATCTTGTGTAGAACTTATGGATACACAGATGACACACACAAGCTTCAACTCTTTCCTGCTACTTTGAAAAAACAACATTAATGGTTCATGGGTTTAGGAGAACGTACAATCACTTCTTGGGATGACATGAAGAAATTTTTCTTAAAAAGTATCAAGCCTATTGTAGGCCTAGGGACTCAAAAGAGGATGTTTTTAGAATGACACAAAAATAAGACAAAAGTTTAGAAGAGCATTTGGAAATATTTTCTTAAAATCTTCAAAAATATAAACAACACTCTTTGAACTTAGATACCATCTACTCAATATTTCTAAAAGGTATAAGAGATGAATATCTTGACATTATGAATGTAATGGGCAAGGGTGATATTTCAAACTTGTGATTTCATGAAATTGTAGATCTATGTCAAAAATATTCAAGAGGAATATAAAAAACTGGAAGGAGAGATATTAGTTCAAAAGTAGCAAAATTAGCAGTAGCAGGGGTACCAAGAGCGGAGATAGGGAGCTTTCTGGAAAACTTGAAAAATAATCTTCTTAGTACATTAGGGACACAAGTAGATGTTCCGAAGCAAAACAAAAAGAAAGAGGAACAAGAACAAATCTTAGCAATCTTTTGTCCCAAATGTAGAAAGAAGCATCCATTAAGAGAATGCCCTTTAGATAGTATTCAGGTATGCGGTGTGTGCAAAAAAAACCATTCAACATAAAACTGTCTAAATTTGAAATAATTGCAAATGAATCCAATGGGAGAAGTACAAGGTGTAGAAGGCTTTTACTATGTGACACCAAGAAGGCCTTGGCAGCCAAGGATTCCTTAACAATTCCCTCAACAATTCCCTCATCAAAACTATCGGTATCCTCCTGAAAATTCTTGGACTACCCCAATGCCATGGCAAGCTTGGCATCCACAACAATATCAAAACCAACCCGCACAAGGTTGGAGAGGATATGGTTATGGAAATCAGCCACCTCAACAAATGTATCATCAACAATACCAACAACAATATCAACAACCGTTTCCATACCATTAGTTTCAATAATATTTGCAATCAATGCCATTTCCACAAAAAAAAATTCGCACCAATATTAACTCAACCATAGTAGCTACAACTGCCTTCAAACTAGCCTAAACCAACTCAACTACCAGCTCAGTCAGTAGCAAATTTGAGTAATAAAATGGATAAACCTGCATACAATGTGGAAGAAGCAACATTTTTTCCAATATATTCCATTCTTCCCATAAATGATGTCCATTTAAGGTCTGGTAAAGTATTGCATAAGAATTCTCCTCCGATCATAGAAGAGGTAGATGAACAAGGAGAACAACCTAAAACATCACATTCAGAAAATCATAGTCAGAAAGGAAAAATTGTAATAAATCAAAGACCACCCTATTAAGAAAGGTTAGTAGAGCTGAAAACTCAAATGTCTCTTCCTAAATTCGATATTTTGGATGAATTAAAAATTGCTTATGTCAAAATTCCTTTATTACAGGCAATAAAATAAATTTCAATTTATGCTAAAAAAGTAAAGGAATTATGCATCAAGTAAATTGGTAAAAAGAAAAAGGATCCTACTACAATCCAAGTCATTGGAAAACTAGCTAGCCTCATGTATACAAAGACAACAATTGAAAATATATTGACTCTGGTATCCCTATGGTTACTATTTCAATAAATAAATTTTCAGTTCCAAACAAATTAATAGATTTGGGAGCAACTATAAATGTAATGAATATAGAGACAATGAAACATTTAGATTTAAACAACATTAGATCTACTACTACCATTTCAGCATCAGTAGATAGATCTAAGGCTATACCAAAAGGAATATTAGAAGATATCATAGTCTCTCTGGATTCACGGGAGTATCCTATAGACTTCCTCATTTTGCAGTTGAAAACAAACTTACGTGGACATCCTCTAATCTTAGGCAAACCATGGTTAGCGATTACTGATGCATTTATAGGATGCAAATCGAGAGGTATGATTATTGCACATGGGCAGAGAAAGCACATCACACTTTATTCTCTAGCACAAGCACTTTCTTTAGTATCATTTCCTGAATGACAAGAACAACAACAATCTGAATGAGTTCTAAGTATTAACCAAGTATTTGAACTTAGGGAATAAGAGGAGGTATGTATTGGATCTTTTAATCTCAGAACCAAATATTTCAAAGTAGCTTAGAGTAACCCAATATGAAGCTGCAAGTAATATTTTGAACCATTGTTTTTAGGAAACCTGCACAATTCAGTTACTGCAAGATTCATTGACATATATTTTTCTTGTAAACACAATTACCAATTCAAAAACTAAAACAATAGAGATTTATCTTGGAAAACATTTGAAATATTGGTAATAACTTACAATCATCAGAAGAACAATAGGTAATAGAACTGTTACAGAAATACTCAAAAGGTTTTTCCCAGGATTACACAGATATGTAGGGAGTTCACCCCAGCACATGTATCCACCTAATCTACATGGCTCCAAAGACACACACAGGCAAAGAGGGCTCATGGAAGCTTGAAAATCAAAGTGATTAGAATGGTTTTGAACTAGGACCAATGCATATATCTCATCGTCTTGATCACGGTGGTGCAAATGGTTCGTTAATCCAAGCTCATATGAGGGAGAAAAAGCCAATCAAAGTTCTTGTCAAAGTTTGATTGTGAGCCATGTTTAAGTGTCCTAAAATTTAACTGACCCCGGGGCATGAAACCTAGATCCCGAAGGTGGTCAAAATTATGGCCTCGTTAATTTTCCCAATATTCTTTATTTTCTAAAGGTTTGAAAATTATCCTCTTTTTAAAGAAAATAAAAAAATAAAATTATATTTTGGGGTGGTGGGCCACCAACCCCATCTCACCCCAACCAACATAAAAAAAATCGTTTTAGTTTGGCCGACAGGCCATGACCCCCATTGGTCCCCAAACCCAACCGCCTTAATAATTTTAACATTAAAAAATGTCTCAACAACCATCACTCCATCGAGCCCTTCCACCAGACAACGATAAACATATATATAAGGGGGTGGGCACAAGCCACCTCTTGTGGACCCGGCCCACAACCCCCTCCAACCTTAACAACGGTGCCATGTATAAAGGCGAGGTCAGCGGGGATTGAATCCGCCCGACCCATGTGGACCAGCCCCCACCAAGCAGCCTCATGTCCAATGAAATGTGCCCTCCATTATCATTTAATGTGTACCAACCATTAAACCATACCACTCCAAAAAAAACGTTTAATGCACCATTAATAAAATGTGCCAGCATGTTTTGTGCTACGGGAGTTATGTGGCAAGTTTCCCAATGCAGACTCGACCCCCAAAGACATGTACGTTTGTTTTAAAAAAACCAAATAATATATTAATTTGGGAGGGGCGGGATTCGATCCCCTGACCCCTCCTCAACCATTTGCCTATTTTTACCACTGCACCAAACTGATTACATGGGTTAATTTGCTGGGATTTAATATAAACACTCATTTGCATAGTGCGCCCACATAGATGGAGGAACCAGGAGTGGGCATGGAAAACAAGGAATTTTTTTTAATTAATTTTAATCCAGGTGGAACCTTGACTGAGAAAAATTTCCAGGAGAGTAAAATTTTCGCAGTGTCCAAATTGGACAAACTTTATGTCAATCTTACACCTCTTAGTGACACGAACCCAATGGTGCAATTAGTTTCTTGATATGAGCATCCAATTTGTAGAGGACACAGAGGAAGGAATATTTAAGGAATCTAAGGGGAATCTAAAAGATTCCTTGAGCCCCAGACTTCCACTTTCTCATAATTCATAAATTTGACAGTTGATTTTGCACTATTCGATGCCAAAAATCTGATGGCGCATTCATATTTTTCATTTGCTCATTTTATTTTCTAGCCACTTTTCTAAGTGGAGTGCAGGTGTCAGCATTCATGTGTGAGCAGTCATTCCCATGAGATTTGATGCTATGAGATCGATGGTCCGAACAACTTCAGTAATTTGACATTCGCTTCTTCAGATGGCCCCAAGATGTGAGGTATATGTAGTGTGTTCATGTACTTCTTTTTCTATGCATTGTGTTGCATAGATCCTTGTTTGATGTTTGATGTGGGATCTTGTTTTCATACTTGCTTCATGATTCCTACTTGATGTGACGTGGAATCATCTGTGTGATGTACTTGTTGTCATGATTTGTCATGTTATGTTTTGAGATCCCTTTGTTGTATGTTGATGGGATACTCATGTTTTCATCATGCATGTTTGCATTGAGATCCCTTTTATGCCATGTTGGCAGGATTCTCATTATCATCATGCATGAGTTTGTGTCATACTGATAGGAGTCCTTTTTACTAAGAGTTCCTATAGTGAAACATCTCTTGGAGCCACTCTTGCGTGAGGGCATTTTTATTTGTATGATAACGACATCACCTCTATGTACATCATCACTATTGAAAGGACTTAATGCAGCAGCCTACACCATCTCAACACCGGGGCCCGGAGACGCAGTCCCTCTTGGATGAACTCCATTATCAATGGCTTATGCTTTCATGTGTTGATGATCATCATGTTCCTTCTTCTTTACAGTATGTAGATGGATTCATTTATGTTCTTTTGAAAATGCAATTTAACACATCACAAAAGTAAAAGATCTTGGAAGGGTCCTTTGTCACACCCAGACCTGGATCACCACCACATCTACACTGATGACCATATTAAACCAGTAAGGAAGGCTCAAAAAGCGAATGAACCCCATGATGAAGGAAATAGTGAAAGAAGAACTACAAAAAATATTACAAGTTGGATTCATCTATCCTATTTTTCACAGTCAATGGGTTTCTCCCTTAGTGGTAGTACCAAAGAAAAATGGGAAGTGGAGAATATGTGTAGATTACCATCAATTAAACAAAGAAATATTAAAAAATAATTTCCTGCTACCATTTATTGACCAAGTCCTAGATTCATTAGCTGGGAAGAAATTATTTTCTTTTCTAGATGGATTTAGTGGGTATAATCAGATTAGAATAGCAATAGAAGACCAAGACAAAACAACATTTACCTGCCCATGTGGAAAATGTGCATACAATGTTTTCCCTTTTGGGCTATGTAATGCACCTACTACTTTCCAAAGAGAAGCCCTTATAATATTTGTTGATCTGATCCATGAATGTGTAGAAGTCTATATGGACGATTTCACTATATATGGAAACACATTTGATAATTGTTTGAAAAATCTTGAGAAAGTTTTGAAACGATGCATAGAGACATATCTGTCCCTAGGTAATGAAAAATTATACGCGATGTAAATAGAGGGGATAGCATTGGGACACCATATTTCCTCATTAGGAATTAAAGTGGACCCAAAAAAAATACAAGTCATTGTGAATTTAATGCCACCTACGACTCAAAAGGAAGTAAGAAGTTTCTTGGGTTAAGCAGGCTACTATAGGAGATTTATTGAAAATTTCAATAAAATAGCACTACCTCTATTCAAGTTACTTGCAAAATATGTTTAATTCCAATGGAAAAATCATTGTCAAAATGCATTTCAATTATTGAAAAAAAAAACTACCAATTTCCCCCATTCTTTGAGGACTGAATTGGTATTTGCCATTTCATATCTCCACTGATGCATTTGATACCGCTATATGTGCATCACTTGGATATAAATAAAACTTGTTTAATCATTCTATATACTTTGTAAGTAAAAACTTAACACCAACAGAATTGAACTACACAGTCACAGAAAAAGGGATGTTAGTTATAGTACATGGAGTAAACAAATACAAGAATTACATAACAGTCTACCAAGTGTTCATTCACACAGACTATTCAGCAATCAAATACTTAATGAAAAAATAAATCACAAATGGCAGAATTACAATATGGCTATTGTTAATGTAGGAATTTAATATTACAATTCAAGATTGACTAGGTAAAGACAACCAAGTAGAAGATTTCCTTCCAAGGCATCGTAAACCTGGTGATCCAAATCTTGTTTCAGATAATTTCCCAGATGAACATATGTTTGCAATAACGGTCAAAACACCATGGTTTGTAGATATAGCAAACTATTTTTCCTCTAGAAAATTACCATTCCAATTCACAAAGAAACAAAAACGAAAGATAATTAGAGAAAGTTCTAGATATAGTTGGGTCAATGGTGATCTCTTTTATACTAGCTCTGATCTGATAATAAGAAAATGTGTGAGAGAAGACAAAATATTAGAAATTTTGAAAGCATGTCATGACGAGCCATGTGATGGTCATTTTTCATATAAGCAGACAACCTACAAGGTGCTGCAACTGGGCTACTATTGGCCAGAAATATTCAAAGATTCCAAATCCTATGTCAAGAGGTGTGACAGTCGCCAAAGAATAGGAAGGGAAATAATATCATATGAAATTCCACTTAAGCTACAAATTCTCATAGAACCATTTGAGCAATGGGCTATAGACTTTGTGGGACCAATAAATCCACCTTCAAATGGAAATAAGTACATCTTGGTAGGTACTGATTATGTTACTATGTGGGTTGAGGCAAAGACAATAGCAAGAGCAACATAAAACATAGTAGTCACATTCCTCTTTGAGGAAATCTTTGTCATATTTGGAGTACCAAGACAGATTGTAACTGACTAAGGAAAACATTTCACATCTAGGCTTGTTCGTGATCTTACAGAGAGATACAAGATCAAACATAGAAAATCAACATTGTACCATCCTCAAGGAAACGGAAAAGTGGAGTCAACAAACAAAGTCTTGGAAAATATCATGGCAAAGATAGTACAACTAATAGGAAAGACTGGTCATAGATGTTAAGATATGCACTACGGGCATACAAAATAACATGGAAAAACACAACTGGGTTCAGTCCATATCAGTTAGTGTATGGAAAAGAAGTCATGTTACCCATAGAATTTCAAATACACACATTCAAGTTAGCAGCAAAGTTAGGACTAGAATTATCTAAAGGTCAACAATAGTGAGTAATGGAATTGAATCAACTGGATGAACAAAGACAACAAGAAGCAAAGCACACAAGTCTTATGCAACAAAAAAGGATGAAATGGCATGATCAATTCATCAAGAAAAAAAATTCAACAAAGGAGACTGGGAATTATTATTTGACTCCAAATTCAAAGATTTAAAGGCAAAGTTCACAACTCATTGGTTGGGGCCATATGAGATAGAAGAGATCTTTGATAATGGAGTTGTTAAGATAAAAATAATTGATCAAGAATCTACTTCATTTGTAGTTAACGAGCATAGGCTTAAAGTTTACAATAAGCCTATCAATAAAGAAGATGTTATGAAACAAATGTCAAAAGATACTGATATGGAGGTAATGGAACAACATAGAAATATGATTCCCATTATTCCAGAAGAAGAATAAAAAAAAAAATTAAAAAATAATAATAAAAGTTTGCTTGTGAAAACCAGGCAATTGGTACAAAGAAAACATGAATTCATGAAGGAAAACCAGCAAGTTTGGCTTGCACGAATTCACAAATTTTATTTAACTCTAACGACCGTTTGATTTTGAAGAATGCACCCTACAAAACAATACAAGACTCGAGGACAAGTCTTCAAATAAGTAAGTGGGAAGTTGCAAAAGAAACTTAGTTTGAGTAGCTGAATTGAAGAAGGAACTTGGATTGTGTTGCAGAAGGGACCTGAAACATTATTGGAAACATTGTGCAGAAAGGACCTAAAATGTTAGAATAAACATGTATTATATGGCAAATACTGCAGAAAAAATACATGATAGAAGGGACCTGACTCATCGAGTAGCAATTGCAGAAGGGCCCTGAACGACATCAACAATCAATGATCCTGAATCAATGAAGAAAGCAAGAACATGAAGTGGATATAAAGTCTACATTTCAGTCTATCCTAGATGATCCATTAAAGACATTTTCACCTATTACTTGACTAGAAGACATCATCAAATACTATCAGGGAGTAAAGTACAGTGAGTAAAAAGGTTTTCTCTTGAAATTTTAAAATTTTAAATGTTTTTTAGAGTTTGTTAAGATTAATTTAGTACCTGACATGCATATTTTACCTACATTTCACTACCTTCATTATTCTACTCATTATATTCCTATTATCCTATTCATATATATTCATCTCCATACTCATTATCCTACCCATTAAATTCCATAAACATACTCCAAAGACCACATATTCATTTCATATTCCATATACATGTCATATTAACCCTAAGTATTTTTATTTTGAAAAGCAAATGGATTAAAATATAGGGTCCAATAATCAAACCCTAGACCTACAAAACCATATAAAAGTTAGTATCATAAATTGAATTTTAAATATGACCTTAACATGCTCATTTTAAAATTAAATTACATATATTTAACTATGTGCATTATGATATAATACAAGTCAAAGGAAATCGAAATAATTCATTTCGATAGGTTGTAATCAAAAGAGCATAAAACAAATATGATGCTATGAAGTGTAAGGAAATGAATAATGTGATTCCATAATGCAATAAAAAAAAAACATTATGAAAATGTTTCAGAGGCATAAGACGTGGGGAATGGATATGAAGTAGAGGTATGATGAAGTTTAATGGCCCTAAGGCCATGCAATAGAACTATGATGAATTTCAAAGGTGCAGTGATCAAATCACAATGAAACATGAATAAAGTATGGAGTGGAATAATAATATGAGCCAGTGGAAATGAATTGTATGGAAGGCTGACTATACTATAATATGAGTAAATAGCAGTCAAAGGTTAATGTAATAAAAAATCGAGATGTGGAGGTAAGCACTGTAGGTAGGTACGTAGGACAACCCTGAAGGGGAGTAGTCAAAGTTTGAAGCATGTGGGAATGGTCAAACAAAACTTGAAAACACAGCAATAAAAATTTCAACTAAAAATAACGCTATGAGTTTTTGCATTCTGCCGGAACTTACACCAATTTTTATATAGCCCTCTATAAAAATTGCTTTCTCTCCACCATCATAGCCATATGTAGGCTCGGGGAGAATGATGAGTGTTGTATATGTTGTTAGCACACATTCGAGAGCTAGAAGAGAATGGTTTGACAGAGAAAATGCAGAAACAGAGGAAATCAAATTGAGAGAAGGAAAGAGAGAAATATAGCAGTGGAGAATCAGAGAAATAAGAAGATAAGTAGAGTAGATTGATGGATAAAATCGAGAAAACGAGTAGTCGTGTAAGAGCGAGCATAATTAACTGAGGAAGATCTCGTGAGTAAGAAGGTAAGAGAAAAACTAGATTTCTTTCAATAAATGTAGTAGATGTTTTGATGAGGAAATCTTGGGATTTTTAAGTGCAAACACAAGTTTGACTCCAAGATATAATATAACACATCAAACACTGTTTACGATTTTTCATTGTTGTCATACATTAAGACTCTACCATCAGTAAAGACATAAGGTTTTTGAATGAAGTTTAACAATAGAAAAAATTATGAAACATAGGTTGATTGAGCCATGGCATAGAGGGAATCACGACATTCCATTGCAAATAGGTAAATTGATTTAGATCCTCCATAATTACTCATGAAATCGCTGAAGTTGATTGATGAAACAGAGTGTTAAGTTGTATTTTGGTTTCATAAGCACATGTATTCACTGAGTTGGCTGATGAAACAAAGTATTGAATACACAGTGAGTTAGTTATAGTTTGATTGCACAAATAGTGAACTCAAAAACAACTTCATTTTGAAATATAAATGAATTTGTTAACCATAGGAAAAAGTTATAGAAACAAAAATTGAAAGGAGAAGTCATGGTATGATTTTTTTTATATACATATTTTTTTTTTCAAAATCAAAACAGAGTTTCAATTTTCGATTTCTTCTCTATAAACAGTGATATGAATAAGGAGAACATTTCATTTATATGGAAAGAGAAGAGTTTTGGTGAAATAAAATAGAACAAAGAGTCAACATAATTTTTATTTTCGTTTATCATCAAAGAGTAATGTTTTGAAAAGAACAATGATTTATTGTTGCAGTGAGATAGAGATTAAACAAGCTTGACTTTATTATTTCTAAAGAGTATTAGGAGAAAGGTAAGCCCTACTACTACAATGTATAACTGAATAAAAAAGATTTATATACATGAATTATTGTTATTTTCATTTTAAAAAATGAGGTTAATGGCAATAGAGGGACATAGCAATTGGTTTTCAGAAAACATGACCACTAGAATAGAATCAAAATTTCAGATTGAGCAGTGGAAGAAGGAAACTGTAGATAAATTATATGAATTTGGGCTTAAAAGATTCCTTGAAAGGTTTAATGGGCATAGTGAGAGTATAAACAGTGAGTTTGTAAACAATTATGCCCAAGATCAAACTATGGTAGGGAACTTAATCATTCCATTGAATCGAGAATACATCTCCCAAGCATTAGATCTTTCATTGGTAGGAGAGAATGATCATAAAGGTCTACACTTCAAGGACAAGGCATGGACTTTCTTCATAGAGAAGAATAGGAAGGGAGCTTTTGATAGAACTAAAGGCATACCTAGGGAAGGTTCAAGAAGCCATGGGGAGAATTAGTTTTGATCATTCAAAAATTCTTCACATGTGATAGAGGACACAGTGTGACACATCTATACCATGTCAGGCTACTCCAACACATTAAGGAGAAGTCAAAATAAACTTTCCATATTTCTTCTCCTGAAATCTCATCAGGATGATAGAGTCATTGAAAATGAGAATAAACCAAAAGAAGCTCAAGTTTATCATCAAGGACTAATAAAAATTCTTGTAGAGTATCAAGTAAGAACCCATGGTATAATCTGGAAAGAGTTTTTAGTCCAAAAATAGCATGAAGAATAGGTCATAAAAGAAAAATAAAAAACAGATCAGGAAACCAAAGGAATCATGAATTCACCCCTCTATCCAAGAACCAGGGCTAAGAAGCAAAACAACATTGTCATGATTGAGAAGGATACATCCTTCATATCCACTCCTAGGAGGCATAGGAGACAGCCCAACAGAAACAAGTAGAAAGGACCAAGAAGTATAGATTGTAGAAACACTTTCTACAAAGAAAAAAGTAGAAGACATAATTGAAATAGTGGAGAAAGAATATTTAGAAAAAGACTCATACTTTGATAATTTAGAGGCAACATCATTTGCAAAAGATACACAAGAATTAGAAAAAGAGTTTCACTTGAGTAAGATTAAAGAATTCACAGATCAATTAGAAATAAACAAGATCTTGGAAAATCACTTGAAGAAAGAAAATAAAGCATACAAGAAAAATAATGCAAATTTAGTGAGGGAGAGTGAAAAACTAAATCAAGAGGTATGCAAATTGAAGAGAAAGAATGATCTACTTTGAAAACAAGCATTCAAGTGGCTTAAAGACAAAAGCATGTGGAAAACAAAATATGAGAAATAGAAGGTCAAAGCTACTACATACAAGGAAGAACACAACATGGGGATATATTATCTTTTAGAGGTAGCACAACAGGAAGCATCAGGGTTAGGCATAGGATTCACAGCAGAGGTTAGAAAATCCAAGAGGAAGAAATAAGCATGAGGACATGCTTGTAAATTTGCAAGGGGGAAAGTTGGCCCTCATTTTTGGTTCAGTTTTGCTTAAGAAAACATACTTAGTTTCTATATTTTCCATTCATTTACCATTGTTGGCTTGCGGGGACCTAACCCAAGTTCAACGTTAGTTAACCAAACAAATCCCTACACTACTGGTCCTTTCGGCATCAACCCGTGAAGTGCGGACTGAAATCTCACCCAAAGTAGTATGGGGGGATGTTGGAACCAAGTTTCTGCACCCTTGAGATGGATGTCATGTCGGTTTATTCCAACTATGCCTGCCTTCACATAGGTTGCTTATACCTCTGTTCTACTCTTCAATACCTTCCCAAAATGTTACAATCAGATTTCGTGCAGCCCTAACTAGGGGCTGATATGCTTTAACACTGCTAGGGCATCGAACTGTGACATTTTCCCAACTATGCTAAGTATCTTACCTATCTTATTAACATATCTTAGTTAGCTTCGCGTAAATAGGTGTTCTTACTTGCGTTCACTTAACTAACACATTTACATATATTCACACATCATATAAGCATTAGAAGTGAAATTCATACCCAATATAACAGATGCATAAATAGGAAATAAAGACCCATAAATTGTAGAATACTTCTCTTTATTGATAATTTTGGACTATTACAGACTCAACGGGTCCATGCACTTAGCTGTAGATTTCTAGGCCTCTACGCACTTAGCTGCAGAGCCTCTACGTATGCTACAACCCAACCTAGACTTCTGCTCCAAAGATATGACTCAATTCTTCTTCATTGACTTCTTCGTTCTTCAATTCCATGCCTCTAACTACTTAGAGCTTAGCTCTATTTATACAATCCATGGTTCACTGACCATGCGTACATTTCTTACAACCGACATTACATTATCAAAATAAGGGTGGACAACCCTACGACTCTTTAACAACTACGCGCTCCGCACCCACAAAATGCGGAATCTTTATATTTGTATCACAAAATTGGACCAAAATATGGGATCTTAGCCCCAAAACTACCCTTGGGGGATCCTTTGCCTAACAGACCCCCAACACAAACATCATGACTCACCCTCGAGTCACTCTACAGGTGCATATATCTTAGCATGAAGACTTCCGAGCTCTATTTGAATCGGTGCAACTTCAGTCGCACACTGAGTGACTGCTTGCTGGACTTCCTCCATGCCCCGTTCGGTGAATGTTGTTGCTGAACTACTGCCCTAAATCCTCTGCTGAGTTTCTTATAGTTGCACGAGATTTGCTTCAATGGAGGTTATAATTGTATAGGCCTCATCGATCCATGGTTGTAGGCGTGCTTTTAAGACTGCTTCTTTGTGCAGAGCGACATCCACCTGTTCCCTAAGCGCCTTTGCCTATTTCATCTGTGCAAGCCTTTATGTAAGGGAAACTATTTGCATAGTCCCTTTTACCTCGTCATACTTCTGTTGTAGCTTGCGCGCCTCTGTCTCTAGGCACTCTATATTCGGGTCCTCCTACAGGGTGGTTAGGACCTTGAATGATTGTTTGAAGAGTTGCATGAAGTCTGCCACTGTACTGTCAATCACCGCTATTGTTGTTGTGACTGTGGTGATACATTGTTCTCTAACCTCTGACGGAGTTGAAGGTTGAGCCCTCAGTTGTAGTTCTGCGATCTGCAGGTTCAGCTCCAGCTGAACCCTGGCCATCTCTGCTCTTGCATCACGCACCCCTGTGGCTAACTTACGGATGCGCGCCTCCACCGGTTCTTCTGCCTAAATTTCCAAGTCTGGTACGATCTGATAGGCTTCCTCTACAACCTAAAATATTTGTTTGTTCTGCTCCACTTCCTCATTATGCTGCAGACCCAGTTGCTTAATGTTGATGCTCTGCTCACTCATTACCTGTAGAGCGTGACTCTCCCTGCCCCGAAGTTCTACGGTGACTCCATCTTGTAAGAGGTATAGTGTCTCCCAAGGGAGAATAGCCATGTTCAACCCTACCCCTTTTAAACTACTCACCATGGGTTTGTTGGCCTCCTGCTCTGTAGTAAGTGCCCCATCTGGTAGCACTATCATGTTGGTCACCCTTGAGTGCAACATCTCTTCGGTAGCTAAAGTGCCAACTGTGAGGCTAGTGGACATTGCACCAGCCTATGGAGTGTAAACCTGCAAGGACTGTATTTCTATCTAGAGAGCCCCCAATACCAGCTGTTGTTGTTCTTCAAATCTTTTGAGGGCCTTCGCAGTGACATCTCTCATCGTTTTGTCGATATCATGCAAATCCCACTCAGTGAGGGTGATTGGGTTGAAAGAAGTCCTTGACGCCTTTGTTTTCTTTCATGGCACTGACTGGTCTCATGGTCATGGATGCTTGAGCTAGGTGGATGTCGTTTGCAGGTCCATGCCACCTTGTTCTGTGTTTGTCTCTGGTTCAGTTGAAGGTGACTTTTGTCCTTCGTGTTCTTCTTCTCTTATTTTCTGATGTTCCGCCAACTTCGTAGCATCATGCATTGTGTGGGCCTTAGATGCTGCTTCCTCTTTTATGTGCTTTTCTGCCAGCTGCACATTTGAAGTGTTGTCTCTTCCTTATTGCATTGTGTGACAGACTTGTCAGTGCCACCGCGGAGCCAACTAGAGTGCACCACTCTGACGACCAAGACTCAATGAATGCGAATATCATATCATCAGTCACTAGGTATGGTAAATCATGCCACGTCTTCGTAGGGTCCTTTCACACCCTGATGAAGACATGGTGGAAATCTGATTTGAACTTTATAAGGCTCTACAAACTGTTGTATACTATGGGTGACAACCACGACTTGCGATTGATCCCTATCTAGATATTCATCTCCATTAGGACCTAGAAGATCTTGCTTTCTCTGATACACTGCACATCCTAGGTCACCCATAGGGAATCGTACTTCACTACCTCTAGAAGGTATGGCGCGACCAAAGCGAATTGGCTATCTTCGGGTGGCTCCCATGCCACTAGTACTATCGACAATAGGAGCCACACATAGTGAAACATTTTTCCCTTCTCCTATGCCTCATGACAGTTCACAAGGAACTCGCTGCATAGATATCTCTCTCAGTTGAAGTGGACTCCTTCTGTGCATTGGGCTACTAGTGCAACCACTGGAGTGAGCACCTCATCCGCGTGACACTTTTGCATCACCTTCCCTGCTATTATTTGTGTCATGACCTTGACTGCAAGATTGTTAATGTTGGAGATGGCATACTGTTGCTTCTTCTTCTCCAGCTTGAACTTCTTCTTCATCGCTTCCATAAGGGCCAACTCACCACCTTTTCCCTCTAAAATGTTCGTTGGATCCTCTCCTGAGTAAGGTAACCGTGTAATCTGGTGAATCAAATGGTCTGTGATGGGGATGGGCTCCTCCCTTGTCTCGATGCACGATAGGTGATCTAGTCCCACTTTTAATCATGCAGGATTTACAACAACTTCAAAATCATACTCCTGGAACAATAAGAGCGATTTGAAAATTCGCTCCCCCAACATAGGCTTATTGACCAGGTACTTTAGCACGGAGTGATCAGTATACATCTTAAAGTGGCCTCCTAGTAAGTAGTGTGGATACTTTTGGAGCGCATATACCATAGCTAGCCCCTAGCGCCTAGTGGTGGAATAGTTCTTCTATGCTTTGGATAATCCAGGACTTGTGAACGCGATTGGGTGATCCAAGCCTGTACCACCATATTGTATTAGTACTACCCCCAACACTATACATTACGTGTCGATATGTACATGAAAATCTTTCTTCTAGTTTGGGAAGATGAGAATCGATGCAGTAATCATCTTTTCTTTCAATATATCCAAGCTCTTTTTACAGTCATTTTTCTAGCAGAACATGAGATCCTTCTTCAACAATTTTTCCATTGGCGCGGTGATTTGGGCATAGCCCTTGACAAATTTTTGGTAATATCTCATGTTTCCAAGAGTAGTGCACAACTGTTTCACACTCCTCAATGCTTCTAAGTTTAGAATCACCGCGATCTTCACAAGGTCTACCATCAGCCCTTGTCTACAAACTACATGCCCCAATAGGTTCCCAAAAAGAATGAGAAGCAGACACTTCTTAAGGTTGAGCATGATTTGGTATCTTTGACAGGTATCTAGCATCAAATGCAATCTCACTACATGGCACTTAACTAGCCCAAATACAACCCAGTCATCAAAATAGACCTCCAGGAACTTATGAATATATCCCTTGAATGCCACAACAACCACATGCAAAAAGATAGTAGGCACATTCTTCAATCCAAACGGCATGACAGTTTATTGAAATCAACCCCACTCAGTTGCGAAGGTTGTCTTGCTCCTATCCTCTGGCGCGATTTTGATCTGGTGGTACCCCGAGAACTCATCCGTGAAAGAATATGCTTCTTGACCACCTACATTGTCAAATACTTCATACATGAACAGAGTTGGGAAGGGATCATGCACACAAGTGTCATTCAATTTTCTATGATCCATCCATATCCTTATCTCATCCTTCTTCTTCTTCCCTTGCACCACCATCAGAGTTACCCAATCGGATTCTTCCATAGGCTCAAGGATTCCTGCTGTGAGCATTTTGTCTATTTCTACGTGGACCTTTTCCTTGTATTTCAGATTTAAGTAGTAAGGCCCCTGCTTAACTTGCTTCATGTCAGGCTTTAACGTGATCTTCATTAATCTTAGATCCCCGATTATTCCTTTCAAATATTTGCAGAGTAATTTAGTGACCTTATCCATCATCATGTTGTCCTAGTAGTCCCTGATCTTCGTGAATTTGGGTTCTGTCTCTGTACCAATGTTCACCTGTTTAGTTTTCATTGGCACGATTATATCAAGGCTCTCAATTTGTGGTCCTTGAACCTCATGGTGGCCTTCTATTTCTGGAATGTTAATATTCCACAGATCCTCGTCCTCCTCTTCAGTAGTTACATTATAACATTCCAACGCGTGACTTAGCTGAGTAGCCCATTTAGGCTGAATTAGGTCTAAAGGCTCCCGTGGTGTCCTATAGATGGCTGCTTTCACCTCTTGTAGCGCTTCATCAATATTGTCAAACCCATCCTCAAAACTGAAGGTCATCATGAACCCTTCGCGCAGGATATCCCATTCACTTGTCCCACAGCAGATTTATGTTTCTATATACCAGTTTATTGGGATAACATCCAGGGTATGACAAAATAGGTGCACCCACATAGGTTGTGGCTTTTCTCCATAGACCTGCGTCCACTTGGCTATATGTGCACGCGGATCATCCTACCCATCATACTTATCTATCAATCACATTTTAGGCTTCCCAAATCATGCTCGCATCATTCTCCTACGTTCGTGCCAATCATCAAAACTCCCCTTGTGTGTACCCCACCATCTTGTGGGCATAGCGCTTAGTACCTAGTCCAAGGTCTAGAAGCATTGCTTTTCCAACACTGCCCTTTCAAATGCATCCAAGAAGGTATCTGCCTCATCTATACCATCATAAGTAGGCAAATTCGTTTCCTCTGATGACACACATCATAGCAACCAAGTCATCATGTTGCAATTCAACATAGTTACTTCATGTAACCGATTCTACCAGCGTTCTATTTCTTTGTCAGAGTCTGAAGTGCAAGAACTCTCATGCTCCCATGTAATTTTCCCATCCATGATGGGATTCACCCAGTCTTGGTCTCACTTTGTTATCTTATAGATGCAGTCTAGATCATCGTCACTCTCATAGTCGTAGATTGGTTCTATATAGTGTGATCGTTCAACAGGATCCAAGGGCATTATTATGTGTAGTGATTTCTTCTCAAAGATCATTTTTCACTTCTTCAGATTGATTACCCCATTCATATCAGTAGCCCAGTCAATTCCCAGGAGCGCAGGGTAGGGATTGTTGTCATCAACAATACCTATTACTTCAAAATCTGCCAGCGCGCTCGCTCCCTCAATATCCACAGTCACTCCCTGCACTCACCCCATGGGTATGATCTTCTGTTGATTTTCCATCCATAGCTGAATTGGAGACCATTGTAATGTAGGTTTCCCCATTCGATCCCAAGTATGTTTTGGTAAAACATTCACATCTGATCCCAAATCCAGAATGGCTTGATCCATCTCGTATTCTTTGATCTGCGCAATGCATCTCATTTCATGTCCTGCCCTTGTTTTATGCTTTCTAATCTTTCAGACTATGCATGGTTCTCCTGGAATGGTTCCAACACATCTGTTGATGAGTTCCTATAACCCTTTCACAGCCTTACTGTTGCACAGTAACTTAATACATGTTTCCCGAAAAGTTGTCAGCATAGAAGGGTCCATCTCCGGCTCAAGCTTATATTTGCTTCCTGAAGTGGAGGCTTGAGTGAAGCTCTTCTTAGTTCCCATGAAGGTTTCTTGAGCGCACTCCAAATCAAACTCAGCTTCCTTTGCTGAGCTTTTGCGAATTCAGGTACTGTCTTCTGGTTATTCCCCCTTGTCATCTCCCATTGGGATTCCACTTCAGAGAACTATATGTACGTTCAGAGCTTCCTTGCACGAATCAGACCTCATCATCTACAAGTTCTAAGTTGGGGGAGGTGGTATTACTCCTTTGTCATGTATCCTAGCTATTAGCGTAGGACAATCTTCTGTCTCATGATCAAACATCATGCAATACTTGCATGACAGATGCATTGGATTAGTGCAATCGTCGGCATAGTGTCCTGGTGCTCCGCAATTGTAGCAAATCAATTGTCCATGTCCTCTACCAAGTCTTCCTTCACCTTGGTTTCATCCACACCCATCAAATCCTATTTGAGCTATCCCTGCATTCTATTCAAGGGGTCGCATTTCGGCTTGAACTCTGTAGGCGGGTGTTCTATCGATCATCAATTCATAGATCCTATAGGTACACTCATCCTGCCCCACCGATCTACAAAAGTTATAGAAAAGCTATTGCAGAGTTTGCATATACTTCTGTAACAAGTGGGAGTTATCCGTGGCATGTTTTTCAACTACTTGATAGATAGCGCACCACAAAGCAAGCACCACGCTAGGTCCTACTTTAGCTTCCGACCTTAGAGGCATCAGTCCTCCTCCTACAAGGTAATTTGTAAAGACCAGGCAGTGGTCCTTCTCATGACCCTGACTCTTCCATTTCACGCACCATACTTCTTCGCGTACCTCTAGCCGAACCGTCTTATCCTGCTCGATGCTTTGCATCTCAAGACACAGATTCTTCAGCTACGTGGGTACTTGTTGAACGCCTAGATTAGGATCTTGCATTGGAGTTTCATGGCAATCTACAAGGCCTCTTCCTGAGTTTTTATCTTCTTCTACGATAATCCACTTCTTAAGTGTGGTAGTAGTGAAGCCACAAACCACTCACAATGTTGTGCATTTGTCAAATTCATGTTGGCTTCACAGATTGTACATTTCAGCCTCTAATCTAGTTCCTAAGGCATCTCACCTGGTAGAATCGTGATCTCTTTGAATCCAACAATTGAATGTGCTTCAGATCTAGGGTTGCTAAATTCCCTATTAAGTGCTGCTTTGATATCTGCTACTCTAGCATTCAGGTTATCGCTAGAGTACTTAATATACCAGGTTAGCACGCGATCTTCTAGGGCACTAACCAATGTTGCTTTCTTTATATGGTCATCTGTAACACCTTGAGCTTCCCATACAGTCTTGGCAAGAAACCAGAATTGGTCCAAGTTCTCATTTCCCAAGCCTTTGAATGAAGGCAACTTCAATGTGTTCACCATACTAAATTGCGGTGGTGGTGGAGGTAGTATGGGTGAAGTTGGAGGTGATGGAGGTGAAGCCGGTGGTGGTGTGGTTAGAGGTGGTATTCTCGGAAATCCTTGTCTTATCAACTAAATAGCACTTCGTGGAGCGACCTTCACGATCCCTTCTTTGTCCCCTCACAAAGGTGAAATCAAGGGGCTATGATTTGGACCTTATTTCCTTTGTTTCTATAAATTCTTCCACTTTGTGTAGACCTAAACATCAAGGTAGGTGCATAACCCGCTTTTCACACAACAACAATTTAATCCAAGTATCCAAATATTTTACGTACTTACCTTGCAATCCTTTGAAAAAGCGTCGCTCTGCCTCGCCATAGATGACTGAGGTGTCGACTGCGAAATTAGTAACAAATCCTCCTATAATGTGATTGAGCCAATTATTGATGATGTGTGAGATCTTATCCTCTAATTCTTCCAACCTTCACACTAGCTTTGGGGTCCACACAATAGGATTGTCAAGTTTCCACCTTCCTTGGCTATTGGATAGCTTTGCAATCTACTCGTATATCTCAGTAGGGAAGGACGCAAAAAATATTTCATTGATCTTTGTATACATGTACCTGTCTAGCCACTATTCTTTTAACAGTCATGGGTTTCTGTTTTCTTGTGCCATGAACTCTGAACCTTATGTCCAACCAGCCTTCAATTTCTTTCATAGTTGGATTCCAGTGATATGACATCACACATCTCTATGTAGATTCTGGTCCCGACAACGTAACCATTTGTTGGCTTTTGCGGGCCTGAAACAGGTTCAACATTAGTTAGCCAAACAAATCCCTACACTATTGGCCATTTCGGCATCAGCCCGTGAAGCACAGACTGAAGTCTCACCCGAAGCAGTATGGGGGGGGTGCTAGAGCCAAGTTTCCGCACCCTTGAGATAGAGGTGATTTCGGTTTATTCCACCTATCCCTGCCTTTACATAGGTTTCTTATCCCTCTTCTCTACCCTTCAATATCTTCACGAAATGTTATAGTCAGCTTCTATGAATCCCTAACTAGGGGTTGATATGCTTTTGCGCTACTGGGGCAACAAACTGTGATATTTTCCCAAATACGCTATGTATCTTACTTATCTTATTAAAAAATCTTAGTTAGCTTCATGTAAACAAATGGTATACTTGCATTCACTTAACTAACACATTTACATATATTCGTGCATCATATAAGAATTAGAAGTGAAATTCATACTGAATATAACAGATGCATAAACAGGAAATAAAGATGCAAAAATTGTAGAATACTTCTCTTTATTGATAATTATGGACTATTACATACTCAACCCGCCTTGCGCACTCAACTGTAGGGGTCTGCACACTCAGCTACAGACTTCTAGGCCTTTGCGCACCGAGCTGCAAAGCCTCTACCTACACTACGACCCAACCTATACTTCTGCTCCAAAGATATGACCCAATTCTTCATCATTGACTTCTTCGTTCTTTTATTCCATGTCTCTAACTACATAAGGGAAAACATTACATTATCAAAATAAGGGCAAACAACCCTATGACTCTTTAACCTTTGCGCCCACAAAATGTGGAGTCTTTACATTTGTATTACAAAATTGGACCAAAATATGGGCTCTTAGCCCCAAAAATGCCCTTGGGGGATCCTGTGCCGAAAAACCATCACATCCACCTCATTTATATGTATTTATGCATATTCAGGTATTTAAATTTAATTTTTCAATTTTTAGAAGTTTTTTATGAAAATTGAATTTAAGGTGCATTTTTGGACAGAATCAGAAATTCCCTTAATAGCTATATGGATTTCATATTTGCAAGACACCTTGGCATGAGTTGGACACATTTATGGAAATCTTGGGAACTAAGACTGAAACTAACTCCTATTTTTTCAGTCAAACCAATCTTAATCAGGCCCAGTCAAAGCTGGTGAAACAGGACTAGTCATTCAGAAAATCCCTAGGAAATAGGCAGTTTTATGATTTCATGGGATTTTCCATATTTTTAGTGATTGGTTGGATGAGTTCAACTTGGATAGTTGGATATAGATAAATATAGTTGTTAGAGATACTTTAGATCAGTTTGTTTCATAATCTTCTATTTAAGCCAAAACTTTGAAGGCTTATGCATGTAGACTTTGTATAATTTTATGTTGAGACATCTGAATATTTGAATTTAATTTGAGGAACCTGTTATACCTTCATTTTGTTCTTAAATGGTGTGGATGATTGACTAAATTTGCAGTAGTGGATAATCTCTTCAAGTGTGCAAATCAAGGGTGGAGAGCCCCCACTCCACGCCAAGTACACTTCATAATTAGACTAGATTTATTTTCATAAACTAGTTGCTTCAGATTTGCTTACTTGATTTGATGTATGATGATTTATGTTTGCTAATGAATCTTGTTTTATTTATCATATTCATATGAAGGGACAATCCAATGTTCAATTTGAACCCTCCTTCTATTAGCTTAATGAATAAAAATTAGAGTTTGTCTTTCTTGCTTTCAAGTACTTTTATGAAATTCGAGTTTTATAACAATAGCATTATGATGAATGAACTGGTGATGAGGAATATCAAGGATATCCTAAGTTAGGAGCCTCATTCATTATTTATTTTTGCATCTTAAGCTATTGTCAATTAATGGTTTTTGATTTCTATTCATCAAGTAATATTGTAGAAGAAGGACACAAATGGATCTCCTAAGTTAGGAGCCACTTCATCTTACATATATTGCATCAGAGAATTATAAATTATTTAAGTAGATTTATATTGATAAAATGTATTTCCTTAGTTCTTCGTATTTTATCTTCTAATCTTGACTACATCTGATATCCACACATTTTGGATGTGCCTCCAAGTTTTACAAATCTAGATTGATAATTGAATACTTGTGTTAATTTGTGTTAATAAATTAGCCCAACCGGCTCTGTTCCATAAGATTTAGTCCATTTCGCTAGGTGATCATGCGGATCATCCCTCCCATCATATTTCTCAGCCAACTAAGTGTTAGGACAACCAAACCACAACCTCATCATCCTTATGTAATCCTGCTAGCCATCAAAGCTATCCTTGTGCATACCCCACCATCATGTGGGCATAGCGTATAGTGCCAGATCCAACACTTGGAAGTGGTGATGCTCAGGGACTTCATGATCCAATGCATCCAAAAACTTATCCATGTCATTTAAACCATCATAATAAGGTAGGTTACTTACCTTCAAAGAAACATAGCGCAACGATTTAGTCATCATGTTACATCGCAGTGTAGATACTTCATGCAACCAATTCTGCCAATGCTCCAACTCTTCATCTGAATCAGAGGTGCAGGAACTCTCCCAGTCCCATGCAATTCATCCATCTACCATCGGATTTATCCACTCCTAGTCTCATGTTTTTATTTTGTAGATCTGATCTAGTTCATATTCACTTTATTCATAGTCACAGACTGGTTCAGTGTAGCATGACCCTTTTGCAGGGTCCAATGACGCTACAACCTGAAGTGATTTTATCTTAAACGACATTGTCCTTTTCTTCAAAGTTATATCTCAATTCATGTCAATGGCCCAGTCAATTCCTAGGAGCTCGGGGTATGGATTACTGTCATCAACGATTTCTATCACCTCAAAATCAGTCATCATGCTCAAACCTTCAATATCAACAACTACTCGATATAATCATCCCATAGGGATGATCTTCTGCTGGTTCGCCATTCTAAGCTAAATTAGAGACCTCTTCAGTTCAAGTCTCCCCATTCTTTCGCATGTCTGTTTAGGAAAAATGTTCACGCCAAACCCCAGATCCAAAATGACCTGGTCCATCTCATATTCTCCTATATATGTGGTGAGCCTCATCTCACGCCCTATTCTCGCCTTATGATACCAATTTTTCTGACTATGTGGTGTCCGTTGGGACATTTTCTTTGTTGGCACATTTTTTTATTTATTCCTACAAGCCTTTCATAGCTTTTCTATCGCACAAAAATTTCATGTAGCTTTCCAACAATTTGGTAAGGAAAGAGGGATAAACCTCTGTAGGCACGCTATTTTCTTGCACTTTGTTTTGGCTTCCTGAGGTGGAGGCCTCAATGAAGCTCTTCTTGGCTTCCATAAAATTTTCCTTAGTGCACTCTAGATCAAAACCAACCTCCTTTTCTAGGGCCTTGCGACCCATCCATTCTCTTCAAGTTTTTTTCCGTTATCATCGCCAATCGTTATTCCACTCCTCAGCACTATATTCACATTCTGATCTTCCTCGCAGGGTTCAACTATCATCATTTGTAAGTTCTGTGTAGGTTGTTGAGGTTGTGCCTTCTTCTCCTACATCTTAGCTATCAACACCAGACATTCTTCTATAGTGTGGTCAAACTGGCTACAGTATTTTCATGACAGTCATGTCTAATTCCGAAACTTCCACTCATAGTGTCTTGGCATTCCACAATTATAGAAAATAACCTATCTATGACCTCTACTAGGTCCTCCTCCTCGGCCTCCTCATCCTCTTCCTTGATAACCTCCACATGCTCCTCTCATGCCCTGATTTGGAGGTCGATTCTCTACTGCATCTGATATGTAGGAGTTATTTCCATCATCAGTTCATAGCTCCGACAATGGCACTCATCATGGCGCACAGATTTACAAAAGTCACAGAACAACTTTTGTGGTGTCTAAATGAACATTTAAAGAAAATGACAATTATTTGTTGCATGTTTTCTAGCAACCTGATAAATAATGCACCATAGCACATCCCCCATGCTCGGCCCTATTGGGGATTCTAGCTTCTGGGGGATTGGTCCCCCTCTTGTAATATAATTTTTGAATATAGGACAGTGGTATTTATTGTGTATGTGGCTCTTACACTTTAGACACCAAAATTCTGTGCACACCTCTGGTTTAGACTCCTTGTCTTTCTTCAAACTCTGCAACTCCAAGTAGAGGCTCTGTAACTGGGAGTGAATTTTCTATACCCACAATGTCGCATCTTAAATGGGCATTGCATGCAATCTCATCGAGATCTCTAGGGCTTTTGCCCGAGTTTCTATCTTTTGTTGTGACAAGGAAATTCTCAGATGGGGGAAAAGTGACACTATAAACCATTTGTGATGCTGACCATCTCTGAGTTGCATGTTAGCTTCTAGAATTACACATTTCATCCTCTGATATAACTCCCAAGGCATCTCATCAACCGTCATCGTGATCTCCTTAAATACAACTACTTACTGCAAGTTAGACTTAGGCTTACTAAACTCTTTGTTCAAAGAAGCCTTAGTTTATGCTACTGTTGCAAGAGGTTGACTAGAACAAAACTCAATATACCAAGTCAGCGCGTGATCCTGTAGAGCGGTAACCAACTGAACCTTCTTTATGTTGTCATCAGTAATCTGCTACTCTGCCCACACAACATCTACAACAAACCAGAAATATCATGTATCCTCACTCCCTATCCCTTTGGAAATTGGCAGCTTCATCATATTCACCATGGTGGATGGTGGTGGTGGAGGTGGAGGTGTGGGCAAAGGTGTATGCGGTGGAGGTAGATGCAAATTTGGAGTGGATGGGTGATGTATTCTCTGAAACCCCTGAGTGATTAACTAAACAATGCTTCACAATGGAGTTCATTCTACCCCTTCATCGTCACTGACAGGGGATCCAATCAAACGACTATACTCAGGTCTTGATCCTTCATGATCTCTAAATATTTGTCCACTTCAAGTAGATCTGAACATCAAGGAAATGACATAACTTGTTTTTCAAACAACACCTTAATCCAGGTATTCAAATATCCTAAGTACTTACCTCATGGTACCTTGAAAAATTTTCACTCCACTCCGCTTCATTGTAGGCAACTAAGTTATCAATTGTGAATTCTGTAACAAATCCTCCTATAATTTGATCAATCTAGTGATCAACAACGTGCACAATCTTATGTTGAAAAGCTTCCATTCGTCACACTAACTCTGGAGTCCACACTATTGGACTATCAAGCTTCCACCTCCCTTGATTGTTTTCCAACTTAGCTAACCACTCATATAATTTGACCGGGAAGGTGCAAAAGCAAATTTCATGAATTTCCGTATATAAATATCTATCAAACCACTATTCCTTTGACAGACGTGGATTCCTATTTTCCTGTGTCGTGAATTCGTGAATCTTTTTGTCCAACCACTTTTCAATTTCCTTCTTGGTCAGATTCCAATGATGTGGCATCACACATCTCTTTAAGCAGATCCCGGTCCTGGCAACAGAACCATTTTTTGGCTTAGAGGGTCCTGACCCAAGTTTAGATTTAGTTGTGCCAACCAACAAAACCCTATAATACTAGCCTTTTCAGCAATAGCCTGCATAGTGCAGGTTGTAGTCTCACTCGAAGCAGTATCGGGGGATGTTGGATCCAAGTTTCCACATCCAGAGATCAGTGTGATGTATTTTAGTGCCCCAAACCTGTCTTCGTGTAGATATATAAGCCCTTAGCTCTTGGTATTGCACTCTGTTAAAAAATCCTTCAGACCTTCACAAAGGTCCACAAATGGTCTTTATGGACCCTTAACAATCTATCATCCACTTACGTGCACCATAAAATAACCCTAGATCAGAGCTCATGTAGATCTACTTTAAGTATTTAATAAACATAACACATTTTCTCCCAGTCTTCGCGAAATTACTTAACATGCATTGTGTACATTTATTAATACTTATTCAAGTGAATCGCATATCATTAGATCAATATTTCCTAAACACATTATCCATCCACAACATATATTGTAAATAAAGGTAAATAGAAACAAATAGATATACATAGGGATTCTTCAATAATCTTCTTTATTGATCTTCAGTTCAGGTTTACAGACTCAAAAATATTATGTGCACTCTTCTACAAGGGTCCACGCACTCAGTTGTGGACTCTACCTAGACCTCTGTGCACTTAGGTGCAAAACCTTTCTCTCTCATTTGACCCACTTTCTTGCACTATCACTCTAAGGCTCCATGTTTTCTTACCCATAGACATGCCTCAGAATCTCTAAGACACACCTATTTATAGCCTTTTACATGCAATCCCATGGTCCGTGGACCATGGGTAGACCTCAAAACTGAATCAAAATTTGCATACACAAAGGGCTAAAATCCTTTTGACCCCTAACCATCTACATGCTCTGCATCCACAAATCGTGGAGACTTTACATCATTTACAAAAATTACATCAAAACTTGGGTTATCTTAACCCCAAACTGACCCAGGGGACCCCATCCCAACATAATGGGAATACACTTCAAGATAAAAATAGATCATGATAGTCTTAAATATTTTTTGGAAAAAATATTATCTTTAGAAGGGAAATGAAAATGGGTCTCCAAGATGTTGGGTTATGACTTTGAAATCATCTATAAAAAAGGGAAGAAAAATGTTGTTGAAGATGCACTCTCAAGAAAGGATGAGGATGTGGAAGCATTGGTCTATACCATTTGTATTACCCAACCAGATTGGATAACTAAAGCAAGGGATGAATGGATATGATGAATAGGTGTGGACATTGATTCAAAAATTTCCACACGATCCCAGTACATATGATATATTTATCTTGAAAAAGGATTCATTATGACACAAAGATCGCTTATATATCTATAATAATTCTGGACTCAAACAAAATATTGTTTTGGAATAGCACACCTCTCCCTTAGTAAGGCACTCAGGATTTTTAAAAACTTACCACAGGGTTTTTTTGGGATGGCGTTAAATCTGATATTCAAAATTTTGTGACGGAATGTTTGGTTTTCCAAAAAAATGAAGTTGAAACAATTAAGACCCCAGTTCTATTAAAACATTTAGCCATTCCAAGTCAGTGTTGGGAGGAGGTCTCAATGGATATTATCACAAGTTTACCCAAGTCTGAAGGAGTGTCATCATGGTGGTAGCTTATAGACTTACTAAGTATGCACATTTCTATGCATTATCTCATCCTTTTAAATCCATTACAATTGCTACTGCATTTATGGAAAGAATTCAAAAGCTACATGGAAACCCAAAGATTATTGTAGGTGACATATATCCCATTTTCACTTGAAATTTTTGGACAAAATTATTTTCTTGTCTTGGTACTCAATTAGCTCATCGCTCATCTTATCATCCTCAATCTGATGGTAAAACTGAGATAGTGAAGAAATGTTTGGAAGGATATCTTCATTGCTTTGTATCTAATAAACAAACATAATGGGTCAAGTGGTTACCTCTAGCTGAATGGTGGTATAACAATTCCTTCCATATTGTAGCAAATATGACCCCATTTATGGCACTTTATGGATATCATCCACCATCCACCACATCATATTTAAGATAAAATTATAAGGTTCAAGTAGTGGAATATCACAACAAACATCAAAAACAAGTTCTCCAACTCTTAAACAATAACCTCACTTTGGTGCATAATCAAATGAAATAAGAAGTTGATCAACATCACAGTGAAAGAAGTTTTGATGTAGGTGACTAGGTATTTTTATGGCTACAACCATACAAACAAATGTCCCTCAAGAAATCTAAGAAGGATAATAAATTATCACCCAAGTAAAATGGTCCTTACAAGGTGTTGCAAAAGATTGGTATTGTGTCATATAAATTGGATTTGCCTACATCTTCTCGAGTACACCTAGTTTTCCATGTTTCATGCTTAAAGAAGGTTATCATTTACAAGCTTCCAGTTCAAAGAGTATTTTCAAAACTTAACGAAGAAGGAAAAAACATATTGGAGCCTGAAGTAGTCATGGAAACAAGAACCTAACAACTACAAAATTGATCAATTTCAGAGTATCTCATTAAGTGGAAGAACTTACCCACTAAAGATTCCACATGGGAATATGTGAATTTTATACAGAAGCATCGATATCTACTCAAGTGTTGAGGAAAACACTTTTTTTGAAGAAGAGTAGCATGTTAAGTCCCTATAATACTAGTGTATCTGCTTTATTGTTTTTTAAGTACAACCCCTACTATTATTGTTGTGCCCATGTAGCCTCCATATTGTTATTGTTGTGTCCATGTAGCCGCCATATTGTTATTGTTGTGCCCCATCGAATCCCCCTATTGTTATTGTTGTGAACTTACATCGTTATTTTTATGTAGGCTCTAATTATATTGTGACTCCTTAGACCCCTATATATACCAAGAAGGTCTTATCATTTGTATCATCTAAGAATTTTCTATTTATGTGATGTAAAAGGAGGTTCCCCCTTCAAGAGGATTATTTTGAAGCCATTTATATATTTCTTCTTCTATTTTGTGATCTAGTTACATTAAAAAAAATCCCAACAGTTAGGGGTGGAGATGGTTTTCTCTAGGAAGCCCTTGATAAGTGTGTGGAGACAGGAAAATTCCTCAAGGTATTGTGAATAAATTCTGAGGCATCCAATAGTAGTTTGGTTTTGTGATATCAAGGTCAGTTTAGGTTAGATCACGGTAGCTTAATGATGGAGGTGGTTTAACCTCTAGATTCCTTGGTTTTTATGTCTTCTTTTATCCCATGAGATCCCACATTCATGCTTGGAATAACTCATGGGGGTGATTGGTTGAAAGGAATATTTGGTTCATCCCAATCGATGGTCAGATGGTACGTGGAATTCCCTGACCTCGTTGGATTTTGCATATGTTAATAAGATTTATTTTCCTATTGTGATCTATGAGCACATGCACTTGTTATTATGTTGATTTGTCATGTTTACTATTATGGTTATATGCTAGTTATAAGTATGGTTCTATGATGTGCTCTAGTTATTGCTCTTGTTAATGTCTTGATAAGTAATTGAATGGTTGATGAATGCATGGGATAACAAGTGTTGTTGCACCTACTTGAGAGGGCATTAGACCTTCTTAGTGATTCACAAAAGAGGATAGGATATTTAAGATCATATATGCATTCATGACCTGTAACTTATATGTTTACCATATGTTTCACAAAATGTATAACATGTACTATGTAGACTAGGTCAAGTTTTTGCTTCACGTTTGTATGTTTGGCATTGTTATCACCTTAATTATGATTCTAGAAAGCTATAGGTAGTTTTGGGCAGTGTTCTAGAGACTAGCTTGGGAAAGTGGCTCAGATCTTGAAACAATTGGCACTGAACTAGGGAATTTAGGTTATAACCACATGGAAGAAGGCTTATAAGTGTAGTTACAACATCATAATTGCATGCAAGGTGTGTCAAGGGTGTGGTTATGGAGTTAGGTCAGTGAAAAGGGGTTCCAACTTAGGGATTGACCACCTAGGGTGGTTTGTAGCCCTCTGAGTAGTCTATGGTCTTTGAGGCATGTCATTGTTTTTTCTGGTTGTAGACCCCACTTCCATAACTGGAACTTGGAGGTTGGGACATGTTATAGTAGCATTTAGCCTCACATTTACCCTGGTAGATTGTAAGTGTGGGTAAATTTTGTGAGGGGTGGTTACAGATTGGTATTAGAGATTCCAGGTTCAAACACTTAGACTGAATGGGGTAGATGTGATTGTTATGCATGCATGTTATTTGTATGAATGCATTGTGGTGCTTATGGTTGTCATGTATATAGTCAATCTTATTGTTAAGTTATCATGCATGGTGTTGATAGGTTGATATGTTGGTGTGATTATATATATACATGTATATCGTGCTAATTTGGACTAATTTGTGTAGATGACATAGCATGCCCTAAGCTTCACTAAGGTATGATTTTGATTATGTTTATATTTCGTTTATCTACCATGGTATGTTTTTAGGAAGAAGAAGATCAGACATGACAAACCAAATGGTGGATAGTAGCTCACATGACACTCCATATAGATGAGTTGAGCAACAAGGAGTTAAGTACTCTCTTGATATAGAAGATACACTGATAACCTTGAAGGAAAATATCAGAAGTTACAAGGTAGGTAATGGCAGGGTAATTGAGTCATAGGAAAGGGTCACTAGAGCATAGGAAAATCAAGTTGAGATGAATAAAATCATACTTTAGAGCCTATCATATTTGAAAAGATGGGGACAACCATGAATCAGTCATGGATAGGAGGAAAGAACTAATAGGGCATATGGTAACAGGTCTTGTTGACACCTAATCTTCATGATTGGGAATTTTATGTAAATAAAATAAATTGGGAAGGTGAATAGTCATCGGGAGATGAACTGAACAATCACTCCCTATTGTATATAATAATGGGTTACCTATGGAATAATACATGAATCGGTTTTCTGCTAAACTGGAGTTACTCCTGGCCTGACATGGTATTAGAGCCAACTCCCTGTTTACCCTTTATGTCTCTGTAACTCCTGATCTGCTCCATTACTCTCTGCCACACCTATGCTGCCCTGACATATTCTATGATTTTTTGCATACGCTCAGACTCCAAACTGTTTCATATTCTCTGACCCTTGACACCTCTGTCCATAATGCGCTGCCTTTCCAGCGCTACCTCAGCTGCAAACTCAGCGTTGAATGATGGTATCATTGAAGCGTTGAATGCTTGGTATCGACCGCTCAATGGTGGCGTTGCCCAGACCTGAACCAACAACCTTCAGCTCTTTTGCCTCTGCTGCAGACTCACAATTGAAACGTTGAATGCTTGTGGAATAAGCTTTGAAGCTGCTATTCATTACAAACTGATAAAACGTCGATTGCAAAGACTTGACAGTCGATTGATGTTCTATTAACGTTATGACCATCCAAGATTGAATAGCGTAAGTGTTATTAACACTGTGCTATGGCTTTATACATATGCTGTCCAACTCAAACCGACAGAAGAGTTGCTAGCAACCCCTTCACATGCCGCTGGGTTTTTCGAATAGCAGATTTTTAGTGTGTAATGTAATTTTATTTTGTTAGAAATTGCTTCACGCTTCCATGAGCCTCTAGTTTTTCAAAACACAGGTTGGCAGTAGTCATTTTGGTGAATATTGACAAAATCATAGTGGAGATTCAAGCTATGGTATGTGCTAACGTTTGCAAATAATCTAGCTTACATGTGTTAATGTTGTATATGGTATATGGTTTTTGAAATATGTGGGTTGAATGATATTGAACTGCGGGTTGAGTCATATACACTGTTTTTGTTGAACTATATATGGTATATGGTATTTGGAATATGCGGGTTGAATGATATTGAACTGCGGGTTGAGTCATATACACCATTTTTTATTGAACTATATATGGTATATGGTATTTGAAATATGCTGGTTGAATGATATTGAACTGCGGGTTGAGTCATATACATCGTTATATATATTGAATGGTTTCCTTTTGAATCCATTGTTGTGGACTTTATATGTGAATGGAGATTTTAAAGAAAAAAAGGGGAAGTGATATGAAATATTATATGAGGATATCTTTATAAACTTTGGAGAGATTTGAAGAAAACATAGTGCATAAAGTATTTGAAATCTTTTTTCCCTTTTGAGTACAATTTCACTGTATATCAGCAGAAGTATTTTAGAAGTTTTTTTACAGAATGCATTCAATCATCTCTATGGTAGGAATAGTTCTCACTGGCAAGGAGAACTATCCTGATTGGTCACAAATGATACAACACACCCTCATCTTCAATGAGTTGTGGAAATGAGTGTGTGTCGGAGAAGGAGACAGTGACCCAGAAAAGCCTACCTCAGACAAAGAGCTCGCCATTCGGGAAAACAAGAACATAAAAGCTTATGCATTAATCACAACATCTGTAAATAAAGAGGTGGGTCGCCATATTTCATCATATTCAACTACCTTTGAAGCTTTACAAAAGCTGAAAGAACTCCATGACTCACATTCTGCACTTGAAGTCGTCCAACTCATGATTAAACTCTTCACTCTTGAACTGCAAAATAATGATCTTCTTGCTCTTGCATCTGAAATAAAGTCTATAATGCATGATATCAAATCCACTAAAGTTGAGCTGGATATCTCTCTTATCTTTTTTCAAGGAACTTTATCCTACTTATTCCAATTATCTTGAGTCTTTGCAAGCAAATGAAAATCTCAAATATGTGACCTTTGACTCTCTTGTGAAAAAGTTTGCTGAAGAGAAAAAGCTTTTGGAAAGAAGACAACCCCTGAGTCTTCTGAAGAAACTGTGTACCTTGCTCATAAAGAAAAACATCATGCTCAAGATTCTACAAGAGGAAGAGGTGGACGAAGAGGAAGAGGAAGATATTTCAGAGGCAAGGGGGGGGGGGCAGACATTCTCAATGAGAAAAGGCAGATTTACATTGTATTCGCTGCAAAAGAAATGGATCACATGATGCCTCCACATGCAAGCTACCATGGGACAAAATTGAGCAGAGAAGAAACCAACAGAAAGGTAAAACTGATGATACAGACAAAGGTAAAGCACCTGAATCCTCTCACTATGTTGAGGCATGTAACATTGGAGTAAATGAAGATTTGTTTAATGCTTCACTTGCTTCTTGGAAAAATGATTCGTTGCTTGATTCAGGAGCAACCTGTCACATGACTCATATAAAATATTTTTTTGAAGATTTCACTGACAATGTTGTGGAGTAGTATACTTTGCAGATCAGTCAAAAATCAAGCCATCAGGGCTTGGCACAATCAGGTTTAAACTGCCTGGTCTTCAGACTTTCTTCTTGATCATGTTTTATATCTCCCACAGCTCAAGAGAAACTTGTTGTCCTTGGTCCACATCTGCCAGCAAGGTCACTCCATTCATATGTTTGATGGCAAGCTTGAGGTGAGAAAATCATCTGATCACTCACTTGTCATGAGGGGAATAAAAGAAGAAAGACTTTTCAAACTGCAAGGAACATCTGCTCATGCACAACATTTCTCATATATTTCTCATCATGAAGAAGTTACACTTCCATCAAGTTTATTATGGCATGCTAGATTTGGACATTTAAACTATGACAGTCTCCGTTTATTGAAGAAAAATGGTGTTGCTGGTTTGCCTACAATTCCTAGAAAACTTAAACAATGTGATGCTTGCATTCTAGGAAAGCATAGCAAACAGTCATTTCATGAATCACATTCAAGAGCACCTAGGAAGCTTGAACTTATTCATTCAGATTTCTGTGGTCCAATGCCTGTTCTTTCTGCAAATGGAAATAAATATATCATGACATTTATTGATGACTACACCAGAATGTGTTGGGTTTATTTATTGAAGAACAAATCTGATGCTTTTCCAACATTTAAGAATTTTCATAAATGGATTGAAAATGATGCACAATCTCATATTGGGTCTATTCGCACTGATAATGGAAAAGAATATACATCAAATGAATTTGAAAACTATCTTCGACAACATGGGATCAAACATCAAACAACTGTGCCTTATAATCCCCAACAGAATGGTGTAGCTGAAAGAATGAATAGAACAATTTTGAATATGGTACGATCCATGCTTTTTTTCAAAAATCTAAAGATAATGTTTTGGGCTGATGCTGTTCTATGTGCTGCATATATAAAGAATAGATGTCCATCTAGTGCTATAAGAAACAAGACTCCTTATGAATTGTGGTATGGACATGTTCCTTCGGTCAAACATCTCAGGATTTTTGGTTCCC
>APFE030810047.1:192596-213753 GCA_000404065.3 Pinus taeda
TACATATTCTCCCATGGATAACTTGATATTATGGCACTTTCCCGAGCAATTTATTGTTCCTCCATTTGCAATCATCACTTGACACTCTGGTGCTGGATATAGGAGGCAATTCAATTCTTTTGCTACCCTACAATGAATAAAATTGTGGGTGCTTCCTGAATCAATCAACACTATTACCTTTTTCTTCTTGATTTGTCCTTTATCTTGATGGTTTGAGGAGTGGTAATTCCAGCCAATGCATTACAAGATATGGTCAGATTCATTTCTTCTTTATCTAGGCTTTGTTCCTGGAGTATATCCTCTTCCTTTGAACTTTCTTCCTCATTTTCTTCTTCCTCTTCACAATCTATGTAGAATAATTTCTTCTCAGCACACTTATGACCTTTAGTATATTTACTATCACAATAGTAACAAAGCCCTTTTGCTCTTTTTTATTCCAATTCTTGTGGTGTCAACCTTATAGGTTGTGGAAGACTAGGGGCAACAACACTTCCATCTTTATAGTTGTGAGTGGTATGCTTCCTGGTTGCCATAATTTTGCTTTCCATTTTTCTTGCTAACCTGAATGCCTTCTCTAATGAATCAGGTTCCCAAAGGCGAACATCATGTTGGATATTATCCTTTAAAGTACCTATGAACACACAATCCTACGCTCCTCTGGAATATTTTTTACCCTTATGTTCAATTTTTGGAACTCCTCAATGTGCTCCATTATTGAACACTTTTGTTTGAGACTTATCAATTAGCTAAAAAAAGTGTTGCTTTTTGTATCCTCATAATGTGCAGTCAATTCTTCCGTAAAAATTGCCCAAGTGATAATTTTTTTATGAGAGCAAAGCGATTGATACCATACAAACTAATTTGGTTCAAAATATAAAGTTGTAATACGTACCTTCTGTGTGTTTTTCACATTATTGAGATCGAAAAATTGCTCCATCTGTAATATCCATGTTGCGGGATCCTTGCCATCAAACTTCCTCATATTGATTTTTGGAATATGGTGGGTCTTCGATCCCACATTAGAGTCTATGAAATCATTATTAAAATTTATTTTGTTCACATCATGAGTTTCCTTTACAGCCTTTTCACCATTAGTAAGTATTTCTTACAGAAAATTTGTCAAATTTGTCTTCAAATCTGCCATGTCTGTCTTCAAGTCTGCCATGTCTCTCTTCAAATTTGTCTTCAAATCCATCTTCAAATCATCCATCTTAGCTTCCATTCCCTTTATCTTAGATTCCATGCCATTTATCTTAGCTTCTGTTAGCTTTTGTGAGCGTGACATTTGTTGCACTTGTTCTTGTACTTTTGGTATATCATGTAGCATTTCTTCCTCTTCTTCATGAGTCATGCTAGAGCTTTTAGGTTTCTTACTAGGTGTTTGAATTTTATTTCCTCGGGGAATCAGTTACTAATAATAATGCTCTACTATGCCCTTTAAATTCCTTCAAAATAAATTTTCAAACCAATCTTAAGCAAAAACTTAAAATAATCTACACACCTTTTTTCACTTTGTAGGAGCTCGATATTGTCTCTGATGTATCTCTGTACTTTCATATCATCTAGTTCTAGAATTGAAGCTTGCAGTAGCCCTTTATGTCCCCTTTCCAATTCCACTTGTTTGATCCAAATTAGATTCTGCAAGAAAGTGTTATGCAAAATCTCCCACAGTGACCTTATTATAGACTAGTTCAGTAGAGTGAACTCGTATGACATGCCACGAGTCACTGTTTCTACCTTTGGCTCTAAACAATATAAACGAGAAACTAAAGTCCATCCTCTTTCTGTACCTTCTTACGAAATTTCAATCTGATGCTCAAAGAGAAAGTTATGACAATTTCCCCTAGGTCACCTGTTTGGAATGTAATTCAGGGGTCTGCAAAAAGACAAACTTCCTGAGATCATATCTCCGTAAATATAGAGCAAAAAGCTCTGAAATTCAGATGCAATATTTAGCGTGATTTCTTCTCAAATGGGTTTTTTTTTTAGCTTCTGAAACGTCACAGAAAATAAATTTATAGAGAAAATGCCACGATGACCTGTTTGGAGCAGCAAAATCCTAGAATCCAAAGCTCTGATACCAAATGTTATGAAACCAGCTCAAGAATAGATAGAAAAGATAGATCAGTGCCTTAGAATTCAGCCTCTTCGAGGGGGAAACCTCCTTTACATTACATAAATGAACAATTCTTGGATGATTCAAATGACAAAACCTCCTTTCTATATATAGGAGTCTAAGGAGTCACAATATACACCCAGCCGACCTAACAATAATAATATAAAGCCACAAAAATAACAATAGAGGGATTCTATGGGGCACAGTAATAACAATATGGGGATAATAGGGGCACAACAATATTAATAAGGGATGCAACTATAATATTAATGGGGTAATCACTAGCATTATAGGGACCCAACAACTACAAAGTAATAAATATGGAAAAATTATTTCATTCCCATCAATAAAATTCATCAAAGGTCGAGCATGATAAAAGAACATGGTTTCAAACCTTCCTTTACAAGTTAAAAAGTTCTGAATAACTAACAGTAGATTCCTCCATTTTCCCTTCAATGTTGTGACTTGAGTTCCCTTTTTAAAAATATAAATTTCCATACCTAAAGCCCTAAGGAAGTTTACCCAATATCTTTTATTTGATTTTCTTGTTCTTAAACCAACTCTCTCTGTTTCTCGGTAATTCTGTAGCTTCTATCATGATGGAACTTTTCAGTATTAGTTTGATGTCGCTAATTTCTGCCTCTACCCCATGAAAAGGCTGAGCAAAATCTTTAGTCACCTCTGTCTCATGCTTGTCAAATTTTTCAAAGAACCTGAGCCAACCTACTTGCTACAAATGTTCTCTAACTTGTGGATATGCTTGAAGGAAATTGACTCTATTGGAATCTGATTGGACAAGGACACCCATGGTGGAGAGAAGTCTCTGTCCTAAATTGCTTCTTTCTTGACAAAGGTAATGGGGAGTTGATAGAAGGAAAGGTAGGCAAACTGGATAACGAGGGGTATGAAATGGGGTGAAGTGATAATGAAATTAAGTGTTCACGGGATATTTAACTTATGATAGGATTAAGCCATTTCACATGATTCCCACGATTGTTAGATATTATTTCATAGGATGGATAAGATTTATGCGGTTTTGAATGGATTTTATGTGACGGGTTAAGCTATGATGACAGAATGGGGATATAATGGTTATGATAGTGGAATATAATTTTTAGGCAGTTTGTAACGTACTTTTATTTTCCCAAGATTTTTTTAATGAAATCATCAAATGGGTTAAAATCTAATGTTTTTATATGAAAATAATTTAACATTCTACATACCTCGTTATGATATTACTTTGCAGCAGATTATTTGAATGCAGAGTATTTAATTGGTTTTAGCTGTAGAATTTGGAATCATCTATGGAATTGTAGATTGGTTGTAGAATGACACTCATTATGTTGATGTTTATTGCTTAAGATTTGTTCTTCGATCATAGGATAATTTCTTATGTCTCTTGCTTCTTTGGTGATCATTGAAGAAGGCTGGTCTTCAGAAGTGTTGCTTTACCACCTGTAGAATTATTAGAAAAAGAGGGATAAAAAGAAATGGGAAAAAGATAAGGAATTTATGAAAGCATAAACCACCAAGAACTCTTGGTTTTTAGTTAATATTTTCTATATAAGCATGCCAACATTGTTTGTTTTCATGCTTATATATATATCTTATAGAAGAAATTACAATGGAGTTAGAGATGGGGGAGAAACATCTCTCTTCTTAACCAACCTGAATTCATAATTTTCTTGAAAATATTTGACAAACTCTTCCTTTGTTAGTGGTTTATGATAGAATCTTAATCTATGACCATTAACAATAAAAGTAACTTGTTCATCATCAATAGTTTTGATCCTGAATACTCCATTATCAAAGATATATCTATCTCATAAGTACCAAGCCAATGAGTTTGGAACTTCCCTTGAAAATATTTGAATTTGGAATAAAAAAGAAGAGCCTAGACACCTAGCTTGAAATTTTTGACTTTGATAAATCTATCATGCCATCTTGATCTTTTCTGTTGAAATATGTTGGTTCTTTGGATAACATCTTGCCGAATTTCATCTATCTCATTCAATTGTGCTAGTATTTGTTTCTGAGCTTTAGATTGATCAAGGCCCAATTTAGATGTTGTCCTAAAGGTTTCCACTTGGAACTCAATTGGAATCAAAATTGGCTTCCCATAGAAAAGCCCATGGAAAGTATGCCTAGTTGTATTTCTCGATGTGGTTCAATATGCCCATAGTGCTTTTGGAAGCTTTTCTGCCCAATCTTTCCTATGCAGATGTAATATTTTGGTTAGAATTACTTCAATTACCTTATTGGTGGACTCCACTTGTCCATTGGATTTTGGATGATATGGAGTATACTTTCGATGCTTGATCTTATATTTCTCTATGATCTTTTGCAGGAACTTGGATGTGAATTGAGTACCTTGATCTATTAAAATTTCTCTTGGAACACCAAAATGAGTAAATATATCCTCAAAAAGAAATTTAACTACAACATTTTTCAGTTTCAAATGAAAGAGGTTTATCTTCTACCCATTTTGTAACATAATTTGTACAAACAAGTATATACATTTTCTATTTAGATGGAGGATTTATTGGTCCAACAAAATCTAGAGCCCATTTTTCAAAAGGCTCTACAAGTACCTTTGGCTTTAGAGGCATTTCATCTGATGGAATAGGCTTCCCCATTCTTTTACAAATATCACATATTTTGACATATTCCTTGGAATCCTTAAAAAGAGATGGACAATAATATCTCAAAAGAAGGATCTTGTAAGCAACTCTTCTGTCAGCAAAGTGTCCTCCACATGGCTCATCATAACAATATTTTAAAATTTCTGGTACTTCATCTTTTCAAACACACCTTCAAATGATCAAATTAGGTCCAGTTTTCTATAATTCTCCATCTATCAGAGAATAAGGTGCACTTGTTTTGATAACCTTTTGTTTTTATCTGGCTAATAGTTGTGGAGGTAATTTTCCTGTAGCTAAATAATAAACAATAACTACAAACCAAGATGTTTTAGTAGATATTGCAAAAATATATTCATCAAGAAAGCTATCTTTTGTAGAACATCATCATTATTATTTTGCATTCTAGAAAGAAAATCAACAATTGTGTTTTCTTTTCCTGGTCTATCAAGAATAGTAATATTGAATTCCTGTAATAATAACAACCATCTTGTAATTCTACCATTATTAATTGGTTTGTTCATTAGATATATAGTATAATAATGGTCTATATCAATGAAAGTTCCATAACTAGTGATATAATGATGAAACTTATTAATGGCATGCGCAATAGCTAAAAAATCATTTTCTGTTATAGTGTAATTTAACTCTGCGGGAGTCAAATTTTTTCTTGTGCAATAAATAGCGTAAGGATTTAGATATTTTTATCCAACAAAACTCCTAAATTTGTATATGAAGCATTGGTAGAAATGTGAAAAGGATGAGACCAATTAGGTCCTCTTAAAATTGGTGCTTCAATGATCTTTTGCTTTAATTACTCAAATGCTTTTTGGCAATTAGAATTCCAAACAAATTCACAATCTTTTATAAGAAGTTTGAAAAGTGGAGAGGCTATTTTTGTGAAATTTTCTATGAATCTTCTTTAATAACCAATGAACCCAAACAAGAATTAAAATTTTAGAATTTACTTCCACTTTAGATGTATCCACTTTAATCGCATTACTTGAAATATGGTGGCCTAGAGCAATCCCTTCATTGAACATCATAAAGCGCTTCTCATCTATTAATGAAAGGTTTTATTCTTTACATCTAATAAGAACTTTTTCCAAATTTTCAAGTGCTTCTTCAAAAATGTTTCCATATACAGTAAATTCATCCATATAAACTTCAACACAATCATGAATTAGATCAGAAAATATACCTAAAACTGCTCTTTGAAATGTTGTAGGTGCATTACATAGTCCAAAGGGAACTACCCTATAGGCATATGTTGCCCATGGACATGTAAATGTAGTTTTATCTTGATCTTCCGGTTCTAGTTGGATTTGGTTATATCCACTAAAAGCATCAATAAATCAAAAATATTTCTTCCCTACCAATTTATCTAATACTTGATCTATAAAAGGTAGTGGAAATTGATCTTTCAAAGTAGCTTTGTTCAATTCCCTATAATCAATAATCACTCTCAATTTCTAATTTTTATTTGGAACAATAACCAAAGGTTACATCCATTGACTATATGATATCGAATAAATCAAATTCACAATAACTTTTTTAGTTCTTCCTTAACAATTTCTCTCAGATTAGGATTCATCCTTCTTTGAGGTTGTCTAACTGGCTTGATATTTTCCTAGATATAAATATTATGCCTACAAATTTTAGGATCAATCCCTTTCATATCATTATACTCCCATGCATAAGCAGAGGATTTTTTTTTCAACATCTTTATCAATTTCCTCTTTTGAAACTCTTCCAAGTTATTATTAATATTTAACGGTTTTCCTAGAAAGATTTCTACTTGAGAGTTTTCAAACTTTTCCATGGAATGTAAAGTCATTTTGTGAGATGATAAATATTCAATATTGTAGTGTTCCTAAAAATTTTGATATTTCTCATAGTAATAAGAAGAATCATTGTTATTCATTAAATTTATCAATTGGTGTTCTTCATATATTTGTGAAAAACCAAACACTGGTTGAATATCATAGAAGTATTCATTATCATCATCTATCCAAATTTCACTTTCTACTTCGGTTATTGTTTTTGTAGGTGGATATAATGTGAATTTCATAGTTGCATTTCCTTCAGCAACATACAGATTACCAGATCTACAACTTATAAATGCATCAGTTGTAGCTAGCCAAGGTCTACCAAGGATCAACGGATAGCCTCCTAAATTATTCTTGGGAGTTAAAATCATAAAATTAACAAGATATTCCCAAGAATATAAAGAAATAGACACATCTTTGCATAAACATTTGGTTTAATGACAGATCTATTTGTTAATTGTAACAATGTAGGAGTATATTGAAGATTACGAACCTTTAATTGATTCATAGTTTGTTTACTCCTAATATTGATTGTTTCTCCTAAATCAATCAATGTGTTTGGGAGCTTGATACCATATATGAATTTTTACAATAGGACTACTTGGATCTAGATATTTTTGACCATTTGGTTTTCCCATCATAATATCAACAATTTTTCCTACCAATTGAATTTTCTTGACATCTTTTATTTTTCTTCTTGGTTTCCTAATGCATAGCTCCTTAATCTCTTTTGCAAATATTGATATTTCCTTTATAGCTTGAAGCAAAGGAATTTTGATGTAAACATTCTTAAGTTCATCTAGCATATCATAATTTGGTAAAACAATTTTCCTTTCTATTCCTTTATTAATTTTGAGCCTTTTAGGAAAAGTTGGATCTTGTAAGGAAATAGCAGGTTTCTCTTCTAGAGGAAATATAGGAGCTTGTTTTATTTTCTCATCTTTAAATTGTATGGGAATATATTCCTTTGGAGGAGTCTTTTCTTCATCAATATTTTCATATTTTTCATGAACTTCATCCTGTTTAGATTTTTGGATAGGAATTGTTGGTGACTTCATTTGAAAAACCCTATGTTGGCTTGATGGGCCCTGTCCCAGGTTCAAAATTAATTATCCAAGCAAATCCCTACACTACTGTCCCTTTCGGCATCAATCAATGAAGCATGCACTGAAGTCTCACCCGAAGCAGTATGGGGGGATGCAAGAACCAAGTTTTCACACCCAGAGATGTTAGTGATGTCATTTTATACCCTAAACCCTCCTTTACGCAGGTCGATAAGCCTTTTAGGGCTTGTTGATATACTCCTCTTAGTTGTCTTCTAGACCTCCTCGAAGGTCTATGAGCATCCTTCGCATACCCTAGATAGGCGGAATAGACACTTACACACTTCTATAATTACTCTTACTTTTGTATTTACCTAGACTAGCTTAAGTATCTTATAACTTCAACATCCATTAAGAGGATCTTTTCATAAATAGATATTTTTGCTTGCATTCATATAGCACAACAAAGCATATGGATTCGCTCAACAATACAGTGTTAAAACATAAACCCAGTGTTCATCATAATATAATCATATGCATTTATAACTGAAGTAAAATAGAACATCCACAGATAATTCCAAAATAATTCTCTTTATTTCTGCTTCAGATCTTCATTACAGACTCTAACTGCCCTTTGCACACAGCTGTAGGGGTCTACACACTCAGCTGTGGACTTCTACCCTAGGCCTATGTGCACATAGTTGTAGAGCCTCTTTCCTACACTAAGACTCTTCTCTCTTATCTCTCACAGACCCATTACATTCATCAATGACTCTAAACTTATCAAGACTCAACTGAACTGCGCTGCCTTAGAATCTTCTAAGACTTCCCTTTTTATACAATCCCATGGTCTGCGGAACATGTGTAGATCTCTTAAATCTGACACAAGTTACATAAAAGAAGGGCGGGCGCCCTTGTTGAATCTTTACATCTTCACAGTCCACAACCACAAAATTCAGAGACTTTACACTTCGTATACAAAACTTGGGCTTCTAACCCCAAAATTTACCCTAGGGGACCCAGTCCCAACAGGCCCCCAACAAAAATATGGTGACTCACCCTCGAGTCACTCTACTGGAGTGGAGATCTTGCCACAAAGACATCACAACTCTATTTTGGCTGGATAAATTGATCTTGCAGACAAGGCTGATCTCCCTAGTATCAAAAGATATCTAGCACCAAGTAGGACAAGCAAATCTATCTTTCTCTAAACATTTACGATTCATTAATAAAAACTATAGAGGTGTTTAGACCCTACCTTAAGTCCAACGCTAGTTTGTAGCAGCCATCCTTCAACTGTCCGAAAGAATTTCCTTTTGAGAAACTGCAATCACAAACAAGCACACATCAAATAGCACCTGCATAGCTAATATCATAAATCATGTTCATTATGGTGATCAATGAATCCACAAAATAAACCATAAAACACAGGTTATTGAGAAAAATAAACTTATTTGTATTAACTTTGAAATAGAAGAACCTTACAACCTTTGCTGCCTTGATGCTGTACAAGCTCTTCCCAGGGTCCGAAACAGGAATCTCCTTTACTTTGACAAGCCTCACACTCTTCCAAATGAGTTCAAAGAGGTACGTAATCTCTCCTCAGAAAATCTCAATTAGGAAGACTAAGTTCCAACAACATTTCACCTCAAAAATATTCAAATTTCAACTTCCTCAATAACCAGCCCAATGCTTCATTTTATAGTGCAAAGGAAGGAGGTTATAGGTCCACCTATGAAGGGATAGAGTCCTTCTTCAAAGGGATAAGATCCTCACATTAAGGGGTTAGCTCCTTAAGGTATGGGATGCATAAACCTTACAAGAGCGAACTTGCCACCTCAAGATTCCTTCCAGAAGCTTCCAGAAATGACTCAAAGTGGGTTTTTAAGAATATACTTGCGCCTTTTTAACTTTTACAGGGGTCCACACCCATAACACAGAGACAGAGCGGTCAGGTACACAGTGGACATGACCATTAGGTGAGGGACCGTAGGAAATGCTAAGAGAAAGTGCGGAACCAGAGTTTTAGAGACTTTTGAGGGCTTTCTCTTATTGTCAAGGCTTGATATGAAGAAATGAGGCTTAAGACTTGCAAAGGAGGAAATTATGAGTGGTGATGGACTCACACAGATTGCAAAAAGTCAAAATGACAATTTTTGTGCAACAGATTGCCCCCTAAAGTGTGAAGTCTGTAATAGATGAGGATAGAATTTGTCATCTAAGAAGAGTGAAATAATTTATCATTTCAACGATCATCCTGTGGACACTCCAGTCGGAACCTGTAAAAAAATTCAATGCAAAATATATATATGTGAACATATCATCGCTGAGGTAGGCATTCCCATGCTTAGATAAAAACTAAATAGAAAACTAACTAAACTATTCTGATACAGGAATGATTTTGTAATACATCACGAATATAGACATATGTAGACACAGTATGGGCGTATCCATCTGTTTATGAATAGTCCACTGTATAATGAATAAAAAATTCCTCATAGCCTAGATGGTAGAAGCTAGATCCAGGGTCTTGATTTTTGCTTCCCAAACTAGTACGATTCTATCCATGTGAATGAATTTTTCAAAGTTGAACATGGTAGAAACCACTTGATTACCAATCAATGATGTAAATTGTTAACAAGTGTGAGAGAAACCACCAGTAATGTCAATGGCTCTCAAAGTACTCAGTACAATCCATGAAATGTGAAAATGAGTTGATGTCGAACATGTCATGGAATCCTTTGATCGAAGGTCAATGATGCAACCTGTCATCGCGAGAAACCTGCCATTAGGGCATGCATATTCCAAGGTACTGATGATTTCTAGATCATCTTTCTAGATAATAAACTGAAGGCAATAGAAAACGATCTGTCGTAGACAATCCCACAACGCGAAATCATAGATCCAGTTTTGAAGAAATATATTTGGCAAGGACTAACTCAGGGATGGTCAAAATGGATGACAGATATTTTGCAAATGAATGGTTTATTTGAACTAACCTCTTGAACACATAACAACACTGCACATGGTTTGGTGACAATTGACTCAAAGCTAATACCCAGAAACTGGCTGAAGACTTTCAATATGGTTTGATTAATTGTTAGGCAAAGGATTTCCGAACCCAGGTAAACAAAAAGTGTCGTGTTCAAGAGTGGTTAACTACTTTTCTAAAACAAAAAGTATAACAAACAGGTTCATTTTCTCTCTCTTCCCCCACCATTTCTGGCAAGTACCTCTTTATTTTTGACAAGCTTGAGGAGGATAACATTTTCTTGGTTATAATCTCATCCTTCGGATGAGTCCAACTTAGTTTAAAATTCGAACCGTAAGAAGGAGTGGTTCGTTCATGTTTAAAATCGAACAGGTCCTTTACCGTTAAATTTTAACGAGTTTGGTATAGGAAAAACTCGGTGTTTTCAATTTTAGGGAGTCAGAAGAAAAACTTAAGAAAACTCGATGGGTGTCCTTTTTCATAAATTTGTGTCCCCCAAGCCCGAAAAAGTATAAAATAATACTTGAGAGAATTGCTTGACTGTTACGATCAAGGAGTACTTTTCATAGTTAGTGGCATTGATCTAAAAAGGTAAAAAAGCAATCGAAGACACGTCATTTCAAAACCAATATTGAACTTGAAACGACAAAAGTCCGGCGATATTTTCATGTTTATACGGTTAGAAAAGAGCTATAAGTGGACCTCCTTTTTAATTCTATTTAACGAGTTTAAAAGGGAAAAACTCAGCAATCTTTTCATATTTTATGAGTCAGAAAAGAGCTTAAAGAGGACTCCAATGTTTTGCTTTTTTGTAAATTTTGGAAGAGTCCGAAAAAGTGAAAAAGTATGCTCTTTGTTGTAAATGATCAATTATCCTTGAAAATCCAATATTCTGCGCAAAAACTCAAAACGTAACTCATACCTGTTTAAAATAAATAAAAATGCATCAAAAGTTACATTTTTAAAGTAAAAAATAAATAAATTAAAAATTCATTTATTCAAAAAAAGCTTATAAAAAGGGTTTTTGTAAATTCATTTTTATTGTTTGACTTCAGAGTGAGAAGTATGGGCTTTTGGGTAGAAAACTTCCTGTGACGATTTTAGAAAATCCATCTGTTGGAATAAAAAACCATAAGCTCCAGGTAATCCACATCATCCTTATCTTGCATTTCAACCATTTACATTTCGTTTTAAGGCTTTAAAATTGATTTTTGAGGAGAATTTGTTTTTAGAAAAATGCTCACGGGGGTTCGCAGGTGCAACATGCGGCCCCTGCGGACCCCAAATTTTTTCTACAAAGGAAAAAGTTAGGGTTCCGCACTTGTTTTTTAGGACGAGTGCGGACCTACGCACTGTCCCTAACTAGTGGGTGTAGACCCCATGAAATAGGTTTGAAAAATTCCAATTTTCTCCATTTCCGCCCAAAAATTTTGAACTAAATTGTTCTAATACATCTTTTTTGCAATGTAAGACATACAAAATGCTTATTTGGTGGGAACGCGAGAATGAGGATGTGGATCTAGCCACATTAATTCATCCACCTACAATACGGGCATTAAAAGCATGCAAACTATTTAAATTTTGGGCCATATCTGGCATAAGGGCCCAAGTAGACTTCTTGCAATGGTTGGTAGACAGGTGGAGCATACAGGACCAACATTTCATGATTGGTGGCCACTGGCTCGAAATCAAGCTAGATGACATATATTTTTTGACTGGTTTACCCAAGAGAGGCGAACGATTATCTCTTTTCAGGACTAGGCCAGGTGGCCAGTCTATCGCTAGTATCTGATTAGAGTTTTGTAATGACCAAACAGAGGACAAAAGGATCAATATTAAAACTATATCCCATCCTAGACTTAAGGTTATTTCATTTACCATCACCACATTATGCGGGAGTGCCGCATTGCATGTAGCTACTGGATCCCAGATGTGAATGGCAGTAGATTGTTATCGAGGTACCATATTCAACTGGTGTGAGGCTGTGTTGGCGAATGTAAAAGGCCAACTAACTAGAGAAAAGAATGAACAACTAAAAAAATTTGGATATGGTTTCTTGGTTGCGAGCTTTGGTCTAGAGAGGGTACCTATGTTGGTCCCACAACAGCTTTCTGTTGAGGCTGGTCTTCCTCGGGAGCCTAGGATAATGCGTTGGGTTGTAGTGATGGCTCGTCATCCTGAGGAGGGTTCAAAGGTTGTCCAATTTCCACCTAAGTATTTTCATTGGTTGAGGAACCAAATTTTTGTGATTCAGGATTTTCCATATGCTGGGATGGATTATCGCAGTGACCCAGACATGGCTCTTCCACCAAGAGAGTTGTAGGATGATTTAGGTAAAATCATTTTCAACACTTTATAAGTTTTAATTTTTTTTCTTATTTTTTTTTTAAATCGTCCGAAACTGATAATAAAAAGTTTTAAATGCAGATGTGGGTCCACGACGACCAGCTGCTCTCCAGCCTTATGAGAGGAGACACCCAGCTGCAGCAGTGTCAACCCCACCAGACCAATCTATAGATACCCTGACCGAATTGGAGAATCATCTAGAGTGTTTGACAGTAGATATTTTAGAGACTAGCATATATGATATCCCACTTAGGTTACAGTGATATGTGATTTGGGTCCCAGGACCTTTTAGGAAGTTCCTTTGTAGGGTGGCCTAAGAAGTGGTTTCTTATCGTGATCATCACCAGGGATAGGATGATCACTTTTGTAGACTCACACGACATTTTATATCTTTTTGTACTATCATTTTTTCCGATCATAAGGTTTTTTTTCAACCTATGATCAAAGATGATGTATATTTGACACACTTCTATGCTATGATATATCACTATTGCTGGCTATCTTGTATAACATGTTATGGAATGTTTTTTAAATTTACTATTTTGATTATTGCAAATGTCTATTTAACATACGAGAAGCAGCTGCATCTGCTAATGTATTTAAATATCTTGGAATACGTTGATATTCAATATAATCAAATTCACGTTCCAAGAGACGAATTGTCAAAAATAATCTTAATAACACTGGATTTATAATGGCATAAACCCTGTTAAGCTGTAATACGAGTTCAAAATCTAACCTAACAATCAAACTCCAAATCCCAAATGAGATGATTCAGATAATAACTCAATCACTGCACTATACTCTGCAATGTTATTCATTGTTTGACCGAGGCTTACCCCATGCATAGATATTAACTCATTAGAGGGTGAATAGATAACCCAAGCTGCGGAAGAAATGTTCTATGTATTATGACAAGCACCATCAGGAAAACCGATATATGTTTGAAGAGACTCTAACATCTGCAATATCAAGAGTAAAATCAAGATAAGCAGGAAAAATGGTAAAAGAACTCTCTAAACTAGGCACACATTTCTAATATAAAACACACCATCTAGAAAGAAACTAATCTAATAAAAATCTCCAAACGAAGGTTTAAGCATAATACCTTTTGAGATAAATCCCATTTCTGGGTTTACCCAAAGAGACACCGTCAAAATCTACCAATTCATAGGCCCCTTTTGCCAGCTTTCGCTTAACAATATAAGGACCATGCCACATAGGTACAAATTTTCCAACCCCTAGTTTATCGTTTGCTTGATCGTATAGTAAGACTATGTCTCCTTCTGAAAAATTACGAGGTGTAACATTTTGGTCATACTGAGATTTTATTCGTTTCACATGAGTTTCGATTGCTAATGCAGCATCACGTCAATTCTCATCTAGTTGAGCTAAGTAAAAAAAATGTTTCTCCTCTTCGGAAGTGGCTAGGAGTAATTATATGGCTATTTGCAATGACGGAATTTCGCATTCAATGGGTAACATTGCTTCCAAACCGTAAACTAGTTGAAAAGGAGTGAAACTAGTTGATGTTTTTACTGAGGTTTGATATGCCCTAAGTGCTGAAAATAACATGTTATGCAAATTCAACCTATGAATACCAATGATTCATTGGATCATAGTGACTAGAACTTTATTGATAGCTTCGACTAGACCATTAGCCTGTCGGTAATATGGAGTAGATCTATCGTGACGTAGGCCAAGTTGATCTGTCAGTTCAGTCATCATGATGTTTCGAAAATGAATCCCATGATCAGTAATAATAGCTTGAGGAACACCGAATCTAGAAATTATATGATTGAAAACTAAAATTGCAGCAGTTTTCTCATCTACTGAAAATGTAGGCATCACCTTGGCTCACTTAGTAAAATAATCTACTGCAAGGATGATATATGCATGCCCCCCGGCCGAGTGAGGGTTACATGTAATAAAGTCCATACCCCACTTTGCAAAAGGACCGACAACAATTGTTGGGTGGAGAGGAGCGGGTGGAGCACACATCTTACGATAAAAAAATTTGACAATTGTGGCATTTCTGGACTGCATAGATACAATCTTTGAATAAGGATGGCTAGAAATAACCAGCACACAATATCTTTTGGGCTATAGCATACCCAGACACATGACCACCACATGCTCCAGAGTGACAGTCCTTCAGAACCTTTTCAACTTCTTCATGAGTTAGAAAACGGCAGAAAAAAGAATCCGCCCTATGACGATAAAGTGTATCTCCAATAATATTATATTGTTGGGATTGGAAACGTATTTTCCGTCGCTAAGATCATGAGATTTTAGGCTGAAAAGATTGGGTTTGGAGATAAAAAATAATATCTCCATACCATGGGTCAAGAGTACTGATAATAAAGAAGGATTCATCCACAATGGGTTCTTCCACCACAGTTTCAGTATTAGTACGTGGGAAATCACACATCAGTTCTGCAAAAACCAAAGTTTTCTTTGCCTTGGTGTTATAGACATTTTTGGGCACTACAACCCCAATCACACATGTCCATAAACCAAGGACTCCCAAGTCCCTAAAAGTGTTGCTTCATTCCCTAAAGGAATAAGGTCAGCTGATTAGATCATCTCCCAGAAGTTCTCCACAGAAAATTGCTCAGAAATGGTTAGATCTGGACCATACAGACTGCCCAGTGCAGAGGGTGCAATGCATCTCACCTGCTCAGTGTAAAGGGTGTGATGCATACTGGAAAGCCCTTCTATAGGGTGCGATGGGTGAGAGTAGACAAATGGCAGAGACAGTTTACAAGGTGGATCATCATGGAATCTTCCAGAAAATTCTCCCGTGACACTTGCCTCTCTGAATTCACCCAGGGATGAGTAAGAGATCATCAATCTCCATGTGGAATCAAGAACTATCAGAGGGAGGACACTAATTAAAATCCCAGAAGCTGACTCAGACCCCTACAATCATCTATATATGGATCCCTCATCACAAAGATCCATAGGCTAGAATCTTGTATCTTGTAAGGAAGTGTTGTTGGCTTCCTCGTGCAACATCATAGTGTTGGGTGATCTAAGCTTTTGATGAGGTGAAGAAGGCTTTCATGCTGAGAAGATGATGCTGGTTAGAACAATTGGTTGTAATCCTCTTTTCTATTCTTGATATTAATAAAGCTATTCAAGTTTTCCTCCACATTCTTGTATGTTCAATGATATATGCATTTGCGTGGCCAATACATATTTGGTCCTGTATTGCTTATGATTGTAGATATTTGTTCTTCGATAGTATTATGCTGCTTTGATAGAGGAGCGGAAAAGCTCTGTTAGAAGGGAGAGGAACTAAGCAAGGAACCAAGTGCAAGACTGAGGTTGGTGTCCTTTGTTGCCCTCTTATCTACTTCTCATAAAGGAAAGCGAAAGTAGTTTCAGTTTGTTTGTTTCTAAGATAGCTACTAGTCTTAGTGGGACTAGCAGCTCCAAGTGGACAGTAGATTTCCCAATAACAAAATGGTGACTCCACTGGGGAGCGACTAGATTGTTTGCTTGTCTATATTTGTTTGTTTTGTAAACTTACAGATAGAGCCTAAAGTCAAGCCAGCTAGCCTTCGAACTGCATTTGCTATGCAAGTGCAAAGTAGATCAATGCTGCTTTAGTCTATCTCCAGCTTTTGTTTATAAATTTAACAACCTGCAAACATTTTGATTGCGCTAGTGGTGGCTCTAGTAACCTCATTAGATCAGCCCCTATGATTTATATTTACTGAACATCACTTGCTCAGCTTAAATCCATGAACTGAGCTGAAAATTGTGACGAAAGACCAAGTAAAAGTCTCGCACTAGTAACATCACACCCTCTCTTCAAGGAAGTCTGTATGCATCACACCTCCCATTTGCAGTAGGTGGGATGCATACTGGATTCCCTGTGTAACAGGTGCGATGGTCAGAATAGGTTAATTTTGCCTTCATAATTTGGTTTTTCTTCACTCTCTTCAGCTCTATTAAGGAGTTTTGTTTTCTATGATCAGTGTACCTCTGTGGAAACCCCATTCCTTTCCATCATTCCACCTCCATTGTGCAAAGAACTGTAAATGTTTTTATGTATTGTGTGCCATTTTCGGTTCTATTTTACAAAGAAGTAGTGTAATCAGACTGTTGTTTATTGATTTGGAAGTGTCGCAAGTGTCATTTTTAGACATAGAAGGGAATCCTATTGTTCTTGATGGTCAATTATAATGTTACTCTTGTATTTGATTTGAATTAGTAGTTTTTCAAGTGTCGAAAAAAATTTTCAATTCCAAATTGCAAAGTGTCATCGTTATCTTCCTTTCGTTTTGAAGAGAAATTTGTTAGTATTGTCACTTTGAAAAGATAATTCAGGTTTGTACTTAGCATTCTTCTTGTCATTCACACATTAAGAAGGCTGAAAACAAATACATGCATGTGCATTTGCATTTAGACTTCTTGTTGGTTTGATTTAGGATAATGCATCTAGTGTGTGCTCTATGCTCTATGTTGAAAGAATCCCATTTTTCTTTCCTTAGTAGCTAGGATTTTCATTGCAAAAGAAGATTAAATGATTGTTTATCATCTTAGACTGCATTTTAGGAATTGTATATCTACATCACGTGGTGAACCTGAAAGGAAAATTTCTTAAGCAAGATCAACTGTAAAATAAATCCAATGAACATAAAAACGGTTTGGAACCTAATGTAGAACATCTAGAAGTCTAGGCTAGAGACGTATTCTGATGTCGTAAAGCCTGGTAACTATCGCTTTCATTGCTGGTTGGGTGATTCCTCCTCTTTGAGACAACAAGTGCTAGTACGGACTTGTGCTCCCACATACCGTCAAGTATATATTTGCATACCACAATAGGATATATCATTTATCCTTAGGAAGCCGTGTCTGCCGCCCTATCGATCGCAATGCACTGAACACAACATTCGGGAAGATTGATTGCCGTACCATAAAAAGTATTCTGCAGTTTTGCAATTGGTTTGGTCATCCCTCTGTCTAGATTTCCAGAGTAGTCTCTTTTGTTCCTTTTCAGACTCCTTGAAGGAAAAGGTCCATCTAAGCACTTTTCACTTCAGGCTCATTAAAAATCGAATGCGACTAGAGTCATCTTTTGTTTTTTCTCGACTCTTAAAAATTGAAAAAACAAGTTGTGTCAAAGAATCTAAAATTTATTTTAATCGGAATAACATTATTTTTCACTCGTTGGTCTTTAGGTTGAGAAAAATGGAGTCTACCAACCAAGGATTTCCCCTTGGAGGAAATCCTAGTCCTTTCTCCTCTTGGGGAGATGTTGGTGCACCCCATATGGCCACATTGCCACTTCCAGGGTTGACGATTGGCTTGCCCATATGGTTCTTCTCTACTTATATCATTCAGAATACCGTAATTCCTGAACAATCAAGTTAGCAACTAGATGATACTAGAGTTACCCCCCAACCTTCTACTTCATCCGTTTCTCCCTCTCCTCCTTCCTCTTCACTTGATGAAGCTGGTAAAGCTGAAAAATTGAGTAACTAAGAAGGAGAAGAAGGAAAAGAAGAAGAAGGAGCAAAAGGCAAAAAGGGGAAACTGTGCATTGTCTAGAGAAAATCCACACACTGCACTGTCCAAGCCTAAATCTCCATGTGTCATTTGCAAAGGAGACCACTATCATCGAGATTGTCCTTGCATCCCTCGGATCTTAAGGGACTGGTCTCCTCGTTTGCACAATCCGGTGTCATCAACCTCTGATCGTGTTGAAATTAAACTGTCAACTAGTGAAAGCGAAGTATCTGGAAAGAAAAGGAAATGTAAATTTCCTTGTAAACTGTGTGAAGGCAATCACGTCATCCACCATTGTCCCTTCCTAGATGAAGCTAAAAGAGTTTTGGATAACCGTCCGACTTCACCGCTACAGCTTCTTGCTGGATATAAGAAGCTCTTTCCAAGTCCATCACTGGTTGAAAATCTGACTGACACGCCATTGTGGTCGGTCAAAGCATCTATCATTAAATATAAACCCTCTGTATCCACACCAAACGAAAGTCAAAAGGTCGAGGTGGCAGTTGACCCGATCTTGCCTTCAGAAGGTCCGTCTTCAGATGATACAGTCACTGAAGAGAATGAGAACGAAACCGTTCAAATTCTTTTTGTAAACATAGACTCCAATGAACATGGGGGAAATCTACCTATTCCTTTACCGTAGGAAGAAAGTTCTTCAGAGTCATATCGGGTCGTCTATTCGGTCCCACCTCCAAGCAACCTAGTAGTTTCCTTCAATTGGAATCTACTAGGCAGACCCCATTTACCAGCTAGTATACCATTCTGAATCATTTTACAAGCTTACAGAATGGTCATGGATGGTACCATCATAGATGAAGGGCCTTCTGTGAGTATCCTTTCCTCGACTGCTTGGAAATCGCTTGGCTCGCCATAGCTTCTGCCTGAGATGAGAAATTTGATGGGCTTCGACAAAGGAACCGGTTGATCGTTTGGGATCCTTCCCAATGTGCCCATAATGTTGAGAAGGAAAATTGTTTATATGAATGTAATGGTAGTCCAAGGACCTCTAGACTATAATCTACTCCTTGGGCGCGACTATATTTATAGCATGGGAGCCAATGTCTCCTCACTCTTTAGAGTAATGTGTTTTCCGTATGAAGGCCGAGTGGTCCAGCTCATAGACCAGCTTTCGTTCCCCGGCTCACACATAGCTAATAGTCAAATGCCATCCCTAAATGGTCTTTTCATGCAAGGAATGTCTCATCAATCTCCAGTCCATCCACCTAAAGAGCGCGAGTAATTCGGGAGGACATGACTGAAACCCTGGGGGCATGCACCCTGGCCTGCTCCAGCAAGGAAACTCTAGGTATAGAGTAGGTTTCTGCTCAGGAAAATGACTGGTTGGACACCCGTTCATATAGGAAAAGGGGATTATATGGGAATAATATTCCCTCGTCAAGGTTAGGTGGTTGGAGTTAGAATCACCTTTTTCCAAATGGACTAAGCTAGGAAGTGTTTCTATCTACTATGTGGATGGAAACTGTCTTGCAGATGCCAGAACTTCTAAATGGTAGCCAGGAAATTTTTCACTATACCCGGGGGCATGCAAACCTTTTTGCATGCAAGCAAAGAGTGACCATTTGTTTACTTAGTTTGTAGATTCTCAAGCCCTTTGAACCCGTAGGATTGGTCGTTCCTAACTTGCATAAAGAAAGGATGCGGGGCAAAGTTTTGAAAGGTGCAAGCTCCATAAAAAATGGAATCTATAGGTGAGATATCTATATTATATGACTGGCATGAGCAGTTTTTATGTAAAGTTCAAGATCATTAAAAATTAAACCTAAGCAATGAGCAAATGTTTGCCCCAAATTTTAATCTCATTAAAAAATGAACCAATCTCCAGTAAATAACCATTGTGAATGCATTATCATCAGCTTTTGAACCTTGGCCGTGTTCTCATCATAACCTCCACTCTATTTTAGCCGATCATACGCCTCCATTTGATTTTTTACCCTTTTGAGGAACACCTGTGATGAGTGATCTTTTTAGCCATCCTTGTGACACTGTCATGATTGGAAAATTCCAAACTTTACCTGGAATCATCTGCTACACGAAATTATCACTTGTTCCTCAAAAAACGAGTCTCCTTTAAGCTCTTTTCACCTGACTCATAAAATATGAAAAGATTGCCGAGCTATTGGCCTCTCCGGCTCATTAAAGTCATCGGAAGTGCTATCCCTCCTCTAGATTTTAATCTTTTTGGACCTGAGGGATTATTACACAAAAAGATCGAGCGCTTGTCTTGTTCGGCTCTTCCAAACTATCTAAATTTCATCCCTTTTGTATTTTTTTATACTTTTTCAGGCTTAACGGATTACATAATGAAAAAGGATTATTGGAGTTTCCTTTCCATCCCTTTTCAAACTCTCCAAAATTGAAAAAGGACTGAGTTATCATTGTCGTTAAACTTGTTAAAATCAATAGCGACAAACTTGTTGTATAGACAAGAACGAGTTTCATTGTCTCTAGGCTCGTTAAAACATAGTGATGGGTTCACTCGAAGGGCGTTTTATTGAACAAGCATATGTCATCCTCCTCAAGATTGATAAAAATAAAGGGGTACTAGTCAGCAATGATTGGGGAAAAATTGGGAAGAAAACTTGAAGAAACTTTATTGGTAGCAAGTCGCTCTTGAACATGACACTTTCACTCCACGTCCGAGTCGGGTTGGG
>APFE030810047.1:214151-228993 GCA_000404065.3 Pinus taeda
GGGTCACTTCTTGTCGACATCAGCTCATTATCCAAGAATCGACCTAGGAACAACCCTTTCAGTACTTTGAAGCTTGCGTGCCTCAATGGCAAGTTTCTCACTTCCAGCGATAGGTTTACATCAATGGCCTTCGACCGAAATATTTTGCGTGGTGTTTGATGCCAAGTCCCTTTTTCACACCACGCAAATTGTACTGCAGTACCTTGAGGGTTATCATCATTATCGGTGATTCCTCTCACACCTGTTAACAACTTACATCATTGGCTGGTAATCAGGCGATGTCTTTCCATGTTCGACTCTAGAACATCCTTCACATGGATCGACTTGTACTCCGAGTGAAGATTGAACAAGTTTGAAGACCCCAGATCTAGTTTCATCCATCCGGGCTGTGATATATTCAAGAATATAAAAACATCAAATCTACATCATTACCGAACAGATGATCATCCAAATCAAAGGATGATGACTCTGTCTGAATCATCAGTCTGCTACACTCATGGTTGTCTATCCTATGTACATGAAAAAGAATTTATAAAGCTGAGCATGGGAATGCCTACCTCAGCTAGATCATGAAAAATATTATGAAGATAATGTATTGTATTGTATATTATTACAAGTTGCCTTCCAGCTCGAAAAAACTTCGGATCCTCGTGATAAAGCATTTCACTCGACATCAAAAGATTAACGACCTCATGCTTTAGGGGGCAACTATTATAGACATTTTTGGGCACTGGAACCCCAATCATACATGTCCATAAACCAAGGGCTCCTAAGTCCCTAAAAGTGTTGCTTCCCCTAACGGAACAAGGTCAACGGATTACATCATCTCCCAGAAGTTCTCCACAGAACACTGCTTAGAACTGGTCAAAACTGGACCATACAGACTGCCTAGTGCAGAGGGTGCGATGCATCTCACCTTCTCAGTGTAAAGGGTGCGATGCATACTAGAAAGCCCTTCTGTAGGGTGTGATGGGTGAGAGTAGACAAATGGCAGAGATAGTTTGTAAGGTGGATCATCATGGAATCTTCCAGAAACTTCTCCTGTGACACTTGCCTCTTTGGATTTGCCCAGGGATGAGTAAGAGATCATCAATCTCCAAGTGGAATCAAGAACTATTAGAGAGAGGACACTAATCAAAATCCCAGAAGCTGACTCACCCCCCTGCAATCATCTATATATGGATCCCTCATCACAGAGATCCAGAGGCTAGAATCTTGTATCTTGTAAGGAAGTGCTGTTGGTTTCCTGGTGCAACATCAGAGTGTTGGGTGATCTAAGCTTTTCGTGAGGTGAAGAAGGGATTTCATGCTGAGAGGATGATGCTGGGTTAGAACAACTGGTTATAATCCTCTTTGCTATTCTTGATATTAATAAAGCTATTCAAGTTTTCCTCCACATTCTTGTATGTTCAATGATATATGCATTTGTGTGGCCAATACATATCTGGTCCTGTATTGCTTATGATTGTAGATATTTGTTAATCGATAATATTATGCTGCTTTGATTTCACAGGTGCTCTTTGAAGCTGGGTAAACGAAAGAGGAGCGACAAAGATCTATCAGAAGGGAGAGGAACTAAGCAAAGAACCAAGCACAAGACTGAGGTTTGTGTCCTTTGTTCCCCTCTTATCTACTTCTCGTAAAGGAAAGCGAAAGTAGTTTTAGTTTGTTTGTTTCTAAGATAGCTACTAGTCTTAGTGGGACTAGCAGCTCCGAGTGGACACTAGATTTCCCAATAACACTTGGATTTTTCAAATTCCAAGTCAAATTCCTGCAAGATAACTATCCATTTGGAATACTTTCCCCCTAGCAATTGTTTGGTCAAGATATACGTCATTGGGTTACAGTCTGAAATTACCGTGGTTTTGCATAATAAGATGTAGTGATAAAATCTTTGGACAGCCTGAACAGCCACCAAGGCCAATTTCTCCACATGTGAATATTTAAGCTCAGTCGGATTCAGGGTTCGACTAAGATAGTAAATCACATGTTCATTTTTGAATTCATATTCTTGAACTAAAACCATCCCAATAGTGGAATGAGAAGCAGCGAGGTACAAAAAGTAACCCTGGTTGTAGTTGGGAGGATGCAATAATGGTGCATGGGTCAATGTGTATTTAAGTGCATCAAAAGATTTGTCAGCTATCTCATCCCAAAAGAATGGATTATTTTGCTTCAACAACCTGGTAAACCCTTTTGTTATCTCAGCTTAGTTAGGAATGAAACGATGTAAAAAGTTTGCTTTCCCTTGCAAACTTTGGAGTTGGCGAAGAGTCGAAGGAGGAGATAATTTGACAATAACTTCAACCTTTGAGGGATCGACACGAATGCCAGCTTTTGAAATGACAAATCTCAGTAAATGACTCGTTTCTATACAGAAGACACATGTGTGTGGAATCAACCTAATTCGATAATGCCTACATCTCATAAATATTGCTCGCAAATGAGTGAGATGATCAGCCCTTCGTAATGAATGGGCAGGTAAATCATCGAGATAAGACTGCACAATGTGCTTGATGTCATGAAATGTGTAAGATATAGCCCTTTGAAAATTTGCTCTGGCGTTCTTCAATCCAAAAGGTAATTTGCAATAAGCAAATGTCCCCCATGGACAAATGAAAACCATTTTAGGTTGATTAGCAAGGAGTATGTTGATTTGATTGTAACCAGAAAAACCATCCATAAAGGAGAACATTTCACTGCCGGCACAATCATCTATAATTTGATCGATATAGGGGGTTGGATAATTGTCTTTAGGAAAAGATTGATTAATATCCCTATAATTGATACATATTCTTATTGTTCCTTACTTTTTGTTAATAGGAACAATATTCGATACCCAATCCGTTAAGGGAGTTGGATAAATGAAACCTACACGGAGTAATTTCTCAACTTCAACTTTAATAGCAGCAGCTTTTCGTGGATGTATCTGACACAAACATTGTCGGACAGGTTTAGCATCCGGGTAAGTTTTAATTCATGGACAACAATTGATGGATCGATTCCTAGCATTTCTTCATATGACTAGGAAAACACGTCGTGGAATTCTTGAAATAGGACTTTATAAGTTTTGGTTTCATCGTCCGTACAAGAAGCACCTATATGAATGTTTTCAATAATTCCAGGTTTTACTGAAATGTCAATGGGAAGCATTCGAGAAATATTTCCCAAATTTAACTTAGAATTAGGATGTTGAAATGGATTCTGTAGTTCTTTGACATAGTCAACGGTAAAAATAGAAGAAAAATCATTTTCAAAATGATCAAGCTCAGGTAAAAACGAAGATCGATGATGAAGATCTTCCCATGGTAAATCATCAACAGACAAAAGTTCATGAATCTTCTCATCAGTATGAACAAGATTAGAAAATGTTGTTCAAGATGAGGATGACATTGAAAGTGATTCCCCATGGACCACATTCATTGGATCAGTTTCGGTTGAACAAGAGTTAGAAAATGATTGTACAACTTGATATCCAATTTCAAAGGGACTCAAAGGAATCGCGTTACCAAATGAATCCACCTTAGAATCGAAAGGAACGATCCAAGGATCATCAAAAGCAATAGTGTTTAATGAAATCATATGAATAGTTGCAATAGAAGGCAATACGTTAGGAGGAAAAGAAAAAGTTCCTAGTAAACCAGAATCTTTAATCAAACCTACCCCAACATCCTTGTAAGGGATAGTTGTTTTACCGACATGTTGAATACTATCTGAAGAGGCTGGGTTGGATGAAAAATAAGTCAACTGGTCTATGATAACAATCTTTCCATTACGAGGAAACTTGATAAGCCGAAAGACTGATGAAACAATAGTAGTCATGGCGTAAGACCAACTGCGACCCAAAAGAATGTTGTAATCTAGAGGGGCATCAACCGCTTCCACATCTAGATTTACAGTTTTGCCTTCAACCCCTATAGGTAAATCCTATAAAATTCCAAAAGGATGGAACCCTCAACCATCAAAAGCCTTTAGAATCATCGGGGACTGATTGAGTGTCGGAGAACCAAGCGATCTCCAACACTGAATCAACAAAATACATGTGGAAGCTCCCTCATCAATCACAGTCCAAAAGCAAGGTCTACGTTTGACTAGTACTAGAATCTGGAAAGCCATTTGATGAGTTAGGCAGGGTGTACTATTCTCTAAATCGAATATTATAAGGTTCGAATCCTAAATATCAACAGCTCCTATAGCTAACAATAGTAATTTATGCTCTGGTAGGCATGATTGCAGCACCTCCAAAGCTGACATTGCTGAAGGGGAAATAGCTAAGTCTTCAACAATGTGATAATTCTGAGCGGCTCTCGCATGTGGATTGACAGCTGACTTCCGAAGTATACCTTTAGCATTCGTTTTTATTACTAAGTCATGGTTAGGTTTCTTGATCTGTAGTGGATCAGAACCAGAAGGAGTTGAAGTTGATGGGTTTGAATTAGAAGATTCTGCTTCCTTACCACCAATAGGATTTTTATTATCATAATCTCGCAGTTGCGTTGCAATCCTGACATGAGGCATCATCATAATGGGTTCTTCTGAGGCATTTGAGGAAGAATTGATCATCTTACTATCTTTTCTAGGAAAAGGATCCTTCAAGACAGCAGGCGTTTGAGAACCTTTGGCAATTTTCGAAACCTCGACTCGATGTGGGTAGTCTCTTGCAAAATGCTCCTTGTCAGAAATGAGACAAGGATAGTGAAGTTTACGTTTCTCGTCAGTAGATTCATTTTTATTTGATTTCTCTTTTGAGTTTTGTTTATTTTTCTTCTTTCCCTTCTTTTTACCGTCGGATTTTGATTTGGCTGTAGATGATTCTACGACATGGATATGGACAGGAATTTCAGTGGAAGAGTCTCCTGTCAGGGAATTTGGTAAATTTATAATAGGAGAAGAATTCTTGGAAGATTTATTCTTGCTTTTGGTACTAACTGAACCAATCATACCATCAGCAGCATGAGAACCTGAAGGAGCTACAGTGATTCGATTGTGTTTCAGAAGGTCGAGGATTTTTTCATGTAAAGTACATGACTGCATATAAACGAGGTCAAGGTACTGAGCTTGAGCAATTACTTTATCTTTAGTAACAAATCCTGCCTTAACTACATCTTCAATGATTTTAGGTAATAATGATTTAACAAACCATTCTACTAAGATTTGATCCAGAATAAAAACTTTCACTAAATGTCGTCTACATCGCCATTCATGAATATGATCTGAAATATATGTGGACGTTGATTGTTTTAATGAAGTTAATAGTTCCGTGCCATTGTCGTATCTGATAGGAAACTGAAAATGAGTTAAGAAATAAGTGGCTAACTGACTAAAATTATAAAAAGAGCCTTGTGGTAACTCAATGTACCATTTGGCTGTAAGACCAATCAGAGTGCATTAAAAAAGACGTAAGAGAATTGAATCATCAATAATGGAATTAGATGCACACCAGAGGTGATAAGTCATCACATGATTTGACAGATCTTCTCTTGACTTACCCTCAAACTTTGGGATATCCCTGGGCAACTTATTAGGCATTGGCGGCCAACATGGAAGATAGTTAATTAGATCGTTCATAAGGCACGAAAAATTAGGTAAATCCAAAGTTACAATAAAAGGTAACTGACGGTTAGGGTCTCGAAAACCTTGGGTCACAAGACCAGCCCCAGGAGGAGGATATCCAAGATAACTTGGAATTGGGTTTACATTGGGAATATTATATCCTCCCGGAAAACCAAGATTAGCTGGACTAAACTGGGGTTGTTGAGGTTGCTAATAAGTATATCCAGGGTATGGTTAATACTGATAAACTGGGTTTTGAAAAGCAAGACCGAATTGGTACTGTCCCTGGTACTGTTGATAAGTGAATTATGGTTGACTTGTGACAACCGTACTTGGACCAGGTTGTCCTACAGGCATTTGAAGTGAAGTCTGAACTGTAGGTCTTGACTGTGGTGAAGAGGCTTGAAGAGTTGATGCAGGAATAGTAGAAACTAGAGTTGTTGATACTCCAGAAGTAGGTGGGGTAGATTGAATAGAAGTTGCAGTAGATGTAGCAGTAGTTTGAGGCAAAGTTCGAGGTGAACTAGGCCTGGACTGATGAACTACACCAGGTGCAGAAGTTTGAACAGTAGGCTAGATAGGTTGTTGGGTTGGACCAGAAACCAAAGGTTGTCCAAGCTGACTCGATAACTGCACATTAGGTTGCAAAGTCTATTGAGATGGATCCCACACCATGTTCATTCCGGGGTATGGACCATAAAAGGTTGAGCATATTGAGGACTATAACCAAGTTGAGCATAGGGATAATAATTGAGAGGTACATTTCCAATTCTTTGTACAAATGGTTGACCAGAAGGTGGTTGGAAACCTTGAGTTGGGTACTGACCTTGAGATTGATAACCTTGAGGCACGTACTAAAACTGGGGTTGACCTTGAGGTATGTACTGAGTATGGGGTTGACTTGGAGGTATGTATTAAGTCTAGGGTTGACCTTGAGGTATGTATTTCCTGACGGTATGTACTGTCCTTGAGGTTTCCCCCCAGGCGGTAATTGACTACCTTGGGGTTGCCCCCCAGGCGGTAATTGACTACTTTGAAGTTGCGGATTGGGAACAGTACCAAACATCATAAGAATTTCTTCTACGCTTGATGCTTGAGTATTGTTATTACCAGTTGATTTCTCATGTTCAACTGGTCAAGGAGACACTCCTGAAAAAGTACCAATGAGTGACTGATACCCCAAAAGAACAGAAGGACCGCCATATAAAAATGTTTCCGGTGTTTGGGAAAACATAAATGACCATCTCGACATATTCAAAGGAGGATAATGACCACTGGGCATATGATGAAAAGGAATTCGAGGTGGTGAAAAACTAAGACTCGGGTTTTCTAAAAAGTTTGTCAATGATATGTACCAAGCGTCACTCCTAAAAGGACTGTAGAAAATTGATTCACGCTCCCTAAGTTCTAAAGTCAGTTGATTTTTAGGGATAATTATATCTTCGTCTGGACTAACAAGTTCTTCAATAGAAATGAGTCCAGAAGGAAGATATTGGGTAATGATACTTCCTACCGTGGGTGAACCAGGACCACTGGAAGTTGGAGAAACAAACCCTGAAGATGGAGTAGGAGTAGGTTCAGTTTCAGGCTCAGAAATTTTAGGTTCTTCAGCTAATTCACTAGTAGGAGAAAAACTACCAGTAACTTTGGAAAGTGAAATTGGCTCAGAAATATACTTTGTTGTCTATACTTGATAATCAGGATGAACAACCAAGGAAGACTCTCTGGCTTCTGATGACCCAACTCTACTGTCACTAGGTGATACAAGAGCTCGTAGCCCTTCAAGCTGGCTTGGTGTATACTTGGGAGATTGCCCGAAGTCTACGGGATTTTCTCGATAATTTAGCCATGATTAAATATTTAATTACTCACACGCAAACAAAGAAAATCTCAATAAAACCACCTAAAGTCTCTAAAGAACCAAACAATTGAATCACATGGCTAAAAAATCTAAGAGTTCAAACCACACAAAAATAGTAACTTTCCATACCAAAAACACTAGTTGGTGATGAAATCCAACATCGTAGAATTTAATATAGAAAGGGCAGCTGGAACAGTTACCCTGACAACCTGCTTAATGAAATAGACTCGCACAAGTTTCTTCACAAAACCATCTCGAGTGAAGAGAACCACCTAGAGAGTCCAAGTGAGTCTAGTCGACGTTTGCTCTAGGTACAGTGAGACCTGTCCTTCACTGTCACCTTAGGAAATAATATTAATTTTATGGACACTAAGGTTACCAACAGTAACAAATACAATTGGGGGAATAGTCTACGATCCGATCTATGCGCAAGGGTAGAGTAACAAAGCTCAATACCCTTGAATTTCCTCGACATGATCAATCCAAGGTTTACCAACAAGTGACCCCAAGCTCCTCGATAATGGTTAATCCAAGGTTTACCGTTTATAATACGTGCAAATTTTCTATCTTTCCCAATGAGACAGACTTGATTGTCTCAAAGGTTCAGACATGATCTCGTGATTTACTCCTTTAAGAGGAGCTTCCCAGATTACATCAATTACAATTGGATTTATTTCCTACCGCAAGATATAGCTACTTGTTTGTTTTAATTATCTTGGAGAGTTAATTACTCCCTACTCCAAGATACTAGCCTAAGCTATATTGGTGATGAGAGCCCTAGAAATAAAAAAGATTGTTAGATCAATTTTAATTAAGTGTTACTTTTATGGGTTGTTTCTTAAGTCAATAGGTATGGAAATGAAACTTTTATGGTGTGAAGACTCAACTCCAAAACCACTAAAAAATGCACCTAAGTATGATAAACAATTCGTTTTTCCTTCAATGAATTTCTAGCTAAAAGAAAGAGTTTGAGAATGCAATTCTTTGAAAAACAAATCTTTCTTTCAATGTGTAAATGAAAAGAAAATCTTTTTTGTATTTTTCAATAAGAACTCAAAACGAGACTACTAATTATGCTCACGAAAAATCCTTTTTCTTTTTCAACACTCAAAAACTGCAAAAAATGATTCTTTCAAAAGAGATTCTATAATTTCTAGAAAACACTCAAAGCTACAAAAACTAATCTTGAGATCTAATTTTTTTTTTTTAAAACCTAATCGAAATAAAATCTTCAAATCTTTTTGAGGATGTTTTACTTAGTTATTCAGTAAACTAAGGATTAATTCGTTCAGAATAAAAAATTAATCAAAAAACATCCAACTATATTTCCTTTTATAAAAAATAAATTCAAAACTCATAACCAAGTTCATTCAAAGATTTGCAAAGAGAAAATGAAACCTATTTCTCATCGAGGACGGATGTCACAAACCAGTCAGACTCATCAAGAAGGCAAAAAGACACCAGGGTGATCTAAGGTCTTCTATGCTTCAAACCTTTGAGTCACTACAAAGACCGAGTGAAAACTAATCCAGGCATCCAAAACTTCTAGAAAATCATCTAAAACAAAAATACCAATGGAACTTACTCACAAGACATTTTTTATAGAACACATGTAGGTTTGGGTAGACACTAAAAGTCGTAAATGAAACCTAAACCTATCTGGGAGAAATTTTTTTAGGTTTTTCAAAAAATTTCACAGGGTCCACAGGCTTCCAAAAGAACCAGATGTGGTAGTGTTCTATTCACTAAAGGAACAGTGTGGAGATGCCTGCACTGTCTGTAAAAAGAAAATTTTGATGAAAGAAAAAATAATCCAGATCCTAAAAACTACCCAATCCCACACACATCAAGAAAAAACCAGAAACAAGAACAAGTTTCTCAAGTCAAGGACAAAGGAAAACCAAAAACCAAATTCATTTCTCCAGTGGAGTCGCCAATTTATTGTCTGGATAAATCGATCTTGCAGACAAGGCTGATCTCCCTAGTATCAAAAGGTATCTAGGAACAAGCAGGACAAGCAAATCTATCTTTCTCTAAACATTTACGATTCATTAATAAAAACTATAGAGGTGTTTAGACCCTACCTTAAGTCCAATGCTAGTTTGTAGTATCCATCCTTCAACCATCCGAAAGAATTTCCTTTTGAGAACCTTCAATCACAAACAAGCACACATCAAATAGCACCTGCATAGCTAATATCATAAATCATGTTCATTATGGTGATCAAGGAATCCATTAAATAAACCATAAAACACAGGTTATTGAGAAAAATAAACTTATTTTTATTAACTTTGAAATAGAAGAACCTTACAACCTTTGGTGCCTTGATGTTGTACAAGCTCTTCCCAGGGTTCGAAACAAGAATCTCCTTTACTTTGACAAGCCTCACACTCTTCCAAATGAGTTCAAAGAGGTACGCAATCTCTCCTCACAAAAGCTCAATTAGGAAGACTAAGTTCCAACAACATTTCACCTCAAAAATATTCAACATTCAGCTTCCTCAATAACCAGCCCAATGCTTCATTTTATAGTGCAAAGGAAGGAGGTTACAGGTCCACCTATGAAGGGATAAAGTCCTTCTTCAAAGGGATAAGCTCATCACATCAAGGGGTTAGCTCCTTAAGGTATGGGATGCATGAACCTTACAAGAGCGAACTTTCCACCTTAAGATTCCTTCCAGAAGCTTCCAGAAATGACTCAAAGTGAGTTTTTAAGAATATAATTGCGCCTTTTTAAATTTTACAAGGGTCTGCACCCATAACACAGAGACAGAGCAGTCAGGTACACAGGGGACATGACCATTAGGTGTGGGACCATAAGAAATGCTAAGAGAAAGTGTGGAACCAGAGTTTTAGAGACATTTGAGGGCTTTCTCTTATTTTCAAGGCTTGATATGAAGAACTGAGGCTTAACACTTGCAAAGGAGGAAATTATGAGTGGTGATGGACTCGCACAGATTACAAAAAGTCAAAGTGACAATTTTTGTTCAACACCTACCCAAGAGGATCTCGTCAGATTAGTTACACAGGTTCGGTGTTGTCGTCAGCAATTCAGTCCGGTGTCATTTAGTTTCGACTGTTTTGTTTATGGTTCAGGTTGTTCAAGTGATTTCTATGGTTTTTCATGGTGTTCAGTTGATCTGGCTTTGTACTTGGCTATTGAAATGTGGTTGTCATCAATTTTGCCATGATTCAGACGTCGACATGTGTTTGTCATCCGCCTCGCAGGATTTGGGTTATGAACATGTGGTTGTCGTCCACTTTGCAGGATTTGCTTGTTGACGGGTTTGTTGTCATGTGATGTTTGTTGCTAATGTCGTTTTGTGACATTTAGTTGTAAAGGGGTTTTATTATTTGATGTAAAGTCCTAATGACTAAAACCTAAACCTCAAACCATACACTAAATACCACAAACCTATTGTAACAAACATTACAATGTCAAAACTTAAGTCTTAGACCTCACCCTAAGTTCTAAAGCTATCAAAATATATTACAACACAAAACAACATAAAAACCCCATTTCCCTAAGTCATAAAACCTATGTATTAACTCTTGGCCTTTGTTAAAAAATGCAAAAACATTGTAAATAAACTATGACAGTGCCCTGACCACTAGACTAAACCGCATGGGGACGTGGTTCATATGAACAACAGAGATGGTAGACCATGACCACGGTCCCTAACCACGGGGAGTTAACCGCTCGGAACAGGTCTAATTGTAGCTACATCGAACAATTGACATGTGAGCAGATAGATGTTAAGTTGGCAAGATTTCAAATAGTAATCATAACTATAGAGGTAAGCTGTGTTGGGGTTAGCATTAACCGCAACAGGTGGCAACCATGTGAACTGTCAAGTGGAACCATCGAAGTAGACCACTAGCTATTAGCTTGTGGTTAGACCGCAATTTATTCACATGGGCAGTCAACCTCCTCCACCCGATCAGCAAGCCACCATTGGTTATGCTTTAATACAAAGTTTTATTTCGGGTTTCTGTTGCAATTTTGCTACAAACTAATTCAACCACCAAGCAACCTTATCTCTAGGTGGAAAAACCTAACAAGACCGAGACCTCTTAAACCCAAAATCAACCCTTTCATTCCTAAACTAGGAATAAGGAGTTCAAATGCACTTACAAGGCTATAAGAGGCATTTTTTGCTCACTGAAGTGGAAGAGAGTGGTTTTGGGTATTTGTATGCAGGTTCTGGAGGTTATAGTCGATTTTGGTTTTAGTGTAACGAGAGCACCAAGAATCAGAATTGGGAACTGTGACAAGCATTGGAAAGCTAGTTCAGAGAGCTATTCTTTGATAGTGACCAAAAGTGCCTGCATGCACATTCAGTTTGGTCAAATTGATATGTAATCGACCTCCTTGGTTTCAATATTAAATAAAGCGATTGTGCATCTTGAAAGTGGACCTGGAGACGTAGTCCATTACGGACGAACTCCATAATCAACTTTGTTGTCTAGTATCACTGTGTTTTCTAGTGTTTTCAATTCTGTTTTACATCTTAATTATGTTTTCTCATTTGTCGTAAAGTCTTCTTCTTGAGTAGTTTTCATGGACTTTATCACTTTTAGTTAACATTCTGCTATTAATGGCTAATCAATTCTACATCAATTTTAACATATGATCACCAATTTAATATCTGAATTTTTAGTTAAGAATTTGGGTTTGGAGACATAGAATCATCCAAGACCTTACCCATTAGGATGGCTAAATAAATCAACTCATATGAAATTCACAAAACAGTGTTGATTAAAACTGATCTGAAATGATCATATGTTAAAACCGATGTAGAATTGATTAGCCATTAATGAGTAGAATGTTACCTAAAAGTGCTGAAATCCATGAAAACTACTCAAGAAGAAGACTTTACAAGAGATGAGAAAACATAATTAAGATGCAAAACAAAAGTGCAAATAGCAAAAAACACAATGATACCTAACAACAAAGTTTTGTTGGGTTGTATTATATTCTTTCCACATAGTTAACAGGGGGTTTGAGGGGTACCCGTAACCCCATGTTAGGTTGGCAGACCCACCTATGGTTTTGTGCATGATTTTCGCACATGTTTTTTGGACGTGATGTTTTTCAGTCCATGGTATTGGATCGATGGTTTTTTGGTCCATGGTATTGGACGTGATGGTTTTTCGGTCCATGGTATTGGATGCTTCAGTATGTATAAATATGTATTGTAACATTGAAAGGAACATAATGAAAAATCAAGCTGGTATTCAGTGGGAAATCTCTGTGTATATGTGTTTTATGTGTTATGCTCTCGCATTTTTATTTTTCCTGTGATTTAGAATTCGTATGCAGGTAATTTCTGTACGGGGTTAAAACCTACATTTGGTATCAGAGCTGTTTTTGCTTCAAGGGGACGCCTTTGTTGCTGAGGGGTTTCGCTCGGGCCTGTGGCAGACCCTGTTTAGTGGGAGATCTACGAGAACGATTCTGGTGGTGAAAGAAGATGGCGAGTAGCGGAAAGATAGAGATTGAGAAGTTTTCAATGCTTAGAGTTTTGAGTTGTGGAAACTCAAGATGGAGGATCTGTTGGTGGATAAAGATCAGTGGATCGTGGTAGATCCGGGTACTAAACCAACGGGAGTGACCGATAAAGAATGGAAGAAGTTAGATCAGAAGGCAAAGAGCACAATATGATTGTGTGTCTCAGATTTAGTATTGTTGAATGTATCAGGGGAAGCTACGGGGAAGGCTTTATGGGACAAGTTAGGGACTTTGTACCAATCTAAGTCTCTGGTGAATAAACTGTTCCTGCGGAAAAAGCTGTATAACCTGAGGATGAAAGATGGAGACTCGGTGACAGAGCATCCGAATTCGTTTAATACTGTGGTAAGTCAGTTATTATCTGTTGATATTAAAATTTCAGATGAAGATAAGTGCATCAGTTTGTTGTGTTCTCTACCAGACTCGTGGGATAGTCTGGTTATTGCAATAGGTAGCAATGCAACTGCTTGCAGTTTGATGAAATAGTCTCAGCCTTGCTGACGGAGGAGATGAGACGGAAAAATATGGACAACCAGAATGGTGATGCCTTGTCTGTACGAGGACGGTCCCAGAATAGAAACAAAAATAAGTCACGAGTGGGAGATCTAAATCTAGAGGGAGATCTAAATCTCCAGGAAAACCTACAAAGGTGGTGTGCTGGAAATGCGGAAAGGAAGGGCACTTCAGAAGGGAGTGTAAATCTAAAGCTCCTGATAAAGGAAAGGGATCTGATGATGCTCCTTCTGCAGAGGCGAAAACCACCTCAGATGAAGGTGGGGATGTGTACTTGGCTTCTTCAAGTACACATGTAGATCAAGAGGCATGGCTAATTGACTCAGGTGCATCCTTTCACTTCACTCCCCATAGAGAGTGGTTCTGCGAGTATGAGAAATACGATGGTGGTGATGTCTTCTTAGGAGATGATAGGAAGGCTAGAATCATTGGTCGCGGAAAAGTAAAGTTGAAGTTGCAAGGTGGAAGGGTTAGAACCCTTCCGGGTGTTCTGCATATTCCTGCGTTGGCCAGAAATCTGATTTCTGTAAGCGAGTTGGATGATGCAGGTGTAAAGACAGTGTTCCAGGATACCTGCAAGATGGTTCGAGGAGCACTGGTATTGATGCAGGGAGCTCGGATTGGAACTCTGTACAAGCTACAAGGTAGCACTGCTATTGATGGGTGCAATAGTTCTATCGTTCCTGAAAATGGAGCAGAAAATCTAGTGGTCTCTGGAGAGAAGACCATGTTGTGGCATCAAAAGGCTTGGACATATTGGAGAGAAGGGCCTTCGAATACTTCATTGTAAAGGTATGGTAGAAGGTATGAGTAATAGCTCTCTGGATTTTGATTTCTATGAAAATTGTGTATATGGAAAGCAGAATCGGGTGAGTTTCCCCTCTGGTGGTAAGAGGGTGAAACAAATATTAGAGCTTGTGCACAATGATGTGTTTGGACCTGTGAAGGTTCCATCACTGGTTAACTCTGTGCACTATGTATCATTTATAGATGACTTCTCAAGGAATACAAGGATATATTTCCTTAAGAAGAAATCTGGAGTCTTTGACAGGTTTAAAGAATTTAAGGCTTTGGTGGAAAACTAGACAGAGAAGAAGATAAAGGTGCTAAGGATAGATAACAGAGGAGAGTTTTGCAGTAAGGAATTTGAAGAATTCTATAAGAAGTGTGGTATAACATGGTAGAAGACTACTCCATATACACCTCAGCAAAATGGAGTTGCAGAAAGAATGAACAAGATGTTGATGGAAAGGGAAAGAAGCATGCTTAGTGGTGCCGAGTTGGGACAAGAATTCTGGGTAGAGGTGGTGGAGATATCATGTTACTTGGTCAACAGATCACCTTCATCAACGTTGGAGGATAAGACTCCACAAGAGGTATGGATTGGTAAGAAACCCTCTCTTT
>APFE030810047.1:231064-250781 GCA_000404065.3 Pinus taeda
TTGAAGAATACTACAAATGCATTGACAAAATCTGTGAGCTCTGAGAAGTTCTCTTGGTGTAGAGAAACAATGGGCGTTACAGGGCTGGATAAATGACTAAGCTATCTTGTGGCCCCCTGTGGAAAGAAAACAACAAGTGGGAGAATTTTGGGTTGTGTTATATTATTTCCACGACTAGCCCACGTAGTTAATCGGGGGGTTAGAAGGGGGGGTAGAGCTCCCCCTTCATTATACCGATTTTGTACTGAGGGGGGTCACAGGGGGTTTGAGGGGTGTAGGTAACCCCACTCTATGGGGTTCGGGGCAGTGCCCCAATTTTTATTTTTATTTTTAGACCCTATATTAGGTTGGGCAGACCTACCTATGGTTTTGTGCATGATTTTTCGCACATGGTTTGGGACACGATGGATTTCGGTCCATGGTATTGGATGCTTCGACATGTATAAATATGTATTGTAACATTGAAAGGAATATAATGAAAAAATCAAGTTGGTAGTCTTGGTTTTGGGATCCAGGGAAAATCTCTGCGTATATGTGTTTTATGTGTTATGCACTTGCATCGTTTATTTTCTACGTTTTAGAATTAGTATGCAGGTAATTTCTGTACGAGGTTAAAACCTACAAATCTAGGGAGTGTTAGGGGTGTCAAAGAAACATGAGGAAGCACTAGTTCAAAATGCATGGAAATTAATGAATAAGAGTGTGTGAGAGGAAGTTCCAATGAGTTCTATGTGTGTTAAGGAGGGAGTGACAAGGTTATATGATAAGTAATGCCAAGGTATGCTAAAATACCAAGGCATGTTAGGAAGTGCCACGGTGTGCTAGGGAGTGTCAAAGCATGCCAAGGAATGTAGGGGATGTTAACGCATGCCACATAGTGCCAAGGCATTCTAAGACATGTCAGGTGCTATGGCATGTCAAGATGTAAATTGTGTTGCTTAATTGTTTTAGACCAAGGTTGGATGTGATGAGCCTTGTATTGGTAACTTGTTAAGTGGGATGAGTGAGATTGTACATGAGTACCATAAGATGAGTTACAAGTAGTTCTTAGGTGAACAAGGCATATGTTGAATTTCCATGACACATGAGAATCTAGGTTTGGCCTTAGAATTTTTTATGCGAATACACTCAAGTGCCACAACACATCTACTATGCAGAACGAAATCTTCCATGAAAGAAAAAGTAATGGATTGAATGCACATAGTTTAGGGTTTACACATCTTCATATGTTAATTCTTATTATTGTGATATATAATAGCCATTTATATGTTTGATGTAAGACTCCTCTGGAGATTTCTATCCAACAACAACATCTTCGTTGTAAAAGGTGTACTGTCAGAGGTTGCTCCATCAAAAATAGCAACCAAGAGGGATCTTACTGTGCACACAGATGAAGAATTAAGAATATTGTTATCTATGAGTGTTGTTGTGGAGGTATGGGACAAAATTACACAAGCAGTGAACCTTTTTGTTCAACCAATCAAGATCTAAAAAGGAAAATGTGTGATTATATATACATGTGTGATAGTATTTGGAGAAATGCCAACCTAACCCACAATTTTTTTGACATTTTGCTAGAGCTGACCTATAATTGTTCCTAAATTTAATAAACAATTAAAATAGGACTGACTTTTCAATACAAAATATAATTTTCTAGGAACATGGCCAAATTGTGAAAGTGTAAAAATTAGTATGGTTTAAAGGGACTGATCCCTTTGAAAAGTCTTAAATGTGGTAATGAAGGTTGAGCTTTGTTCTAGAACCCCTTTGGGCATCCATCTTAGGAATTGGTGTAGGATGCAACAATTCAGAATAACTTTTGTAGAAGTGATGTGAACACTTGTATAGTGACATGGGCTTGGAGTTAGCCTGTCAAAGCTCATTGGTCTACTTTTGAACTTCTCTAGGGTGATGCCTTAGATGATTTGGAGTATGAGGGCATGATTTGATATTTAGTTTGCATTGAAGAAGCTTTGGAGTCTAGATATTGCAAAAAAACCCCTTGTTCTGAACAGGGAAGCACATGCCACTGAAGAAAGTAACATCAAGTACACAAATTTGAAACTCAAATCACATCATTGTTTATTACTCTTTGAAACAAGAAATAACCAAAAATTTCAAACACTACTATTCACTTTTCCTTTAGTCTAGAATGTACAATGAATCTATAAACATGTACAACCATGTCTCAACTTTCTTAACTCCTAATCCTAATGCACCTTCCTTGCATGGATAGACAAGACAATTAAAGTCTGCCGCTAGTGAATATGGTATGAGATATGCAAACATGCTTCCTTGGCTAAGGCTGAGAATTAATAACTAGGGAAGTGCTCCTTTTAACTGTGCATGAAAAAAATAAATAAAGCAAAGAGTTTCACTACTCCAGGTTCTAGAAACGAATCCACTGCCTAAGGTAAGTGCTTTTCCCATAACAAGATATTAAGGACTCAGAAACTTTGTTGCTTCCTTCAAGAGAGGTGTATGCCAAACAGAACTAAGCTATCATGCATTATCCTCCAAATTCATTCACCTTTAACAGAAATATTGTGGCCATAAAAACACAAGAGTCCAATATCCAACAGAATTCGTTGACCAGCCAGAGACCCTTGTGCTCAAACAACGAGATGTTAAGGGAATTTCAACTAGGGTGGAATATTTCAACATCGAAATTGACAAGAGATAGAAGGGGTAAAAAACTATTAGACCTAATGCTCAAGAACAAATGAATTTATCCACACTTGGTGTTCCAAAATGAATTCAATCCTTCTTTATTTATAGATTTTCCAGAGGGGTTTCATATTCTTAAGTGATTGAGTAAACCTTACCCCAAACCCAAAATTTGGGTTTTTTAGGCCTAGTTTCCCTGAAAATTTCCCAAAAATGTGTATTTTGTGGTTTTTTTCCCGTTTATGGAGGACTATAGTCTACGGGGATGGATAGGATATTACATCCCATTCATCCTCAATTTGTAGAGGATGTTACATGGAACCTAATAAAAGAAACAATGCTTTAGTTTAGGAGGTAATAACTAAATTCTTATTTCTTTCCACATAGGACATACATCTTGCAAAAATGATCATGGGATACAAATACTACAAAAGGCCTAAATCTTACTAGCATTGTCATAGTCCAAGAATAAAAACCCTTTCTGGTGAGACAAGGTTAGTACCACATATTACAAGCACAAATGACAAATTCAAAAACAATATACTTATTCAATCAAAGAATGATGAACCATATTAGCATAATTTAAATTTAATAGCTCTTGAGTTGCAGTGTCAATCAAAATTTCTTAGGTTGTATCATAATTAAGTACTCAATGTTGTTTTGGGTCCAATTTGGGGAAAAGGAGGAGCTCTTGGTGACAATGGGATGATCAGGCTTTTAAGAATGGAGCTCTGCTATACTTTTCAACATACAAGCCATTCATTCTAGTGAAGGAGATATAGAGAAGCCTTTAATAAGGACCTTTCCAAGATCAATTTGGAGGAAAATCCATTTTCAAAGCTTAAACATAGTTCTAGATTCAAACAAGAGTAGTCATTTTTCAAAACAATTATTAATTCCCAAGAAATTGGAGCCAAGCTAACATGTTGACCATTTATTCTTCTATCGGGCAAGGAAGCATTTATGAAAAGTCCTTGGCCCTTTGATCCAATATTTGATGTAAATATCTTGATTAGAAATGTCATAAGAGATGCAGTTTATATTAAGGAAAAGGGAAATGTAGAGGGCCAGTTAATAATTATCTCTAAAAAACTCTTAATAGAATCCTAACATATTTGAAATGGAAAAGGATAACTCCGTGGTTATTTTTTGATTTAGAAACTTTGATAATTTCCATGATTGAAGCATGTATTCATGCCTTGAAAGAAGCTCACAAATGCTTTTGATATTGGTTGAAGCAAAGAAAATGTGCAAAGTTGCACTCACATAGAGGTATGGAAAAAAAGTATGTGGAGCTTGTTGTCGCAGACTCCAAACAAAGAATGGAAAAAAGGTGAAAGAACCAAGCCAAAAGGTATGTGTATCTTTTGTCATGCAGAGGTAGGTGTTAACTCCACACTCTATAGCAAAGGCTTTTGGCACAAGTGACACAAAGGTTTGCATGCAGAACTTTGGATTAAAAGGAGTGGAGCTTGATGCTACATGTCCACTATTACCCCACTTTTTGTATGAATTACAGGAGATAAAAATAATGAGATACGGGAGATACAGAGTAGATACTATTGTTATTCAAATTTAATAAAAAATATTACTATGTATTCCTAGACATAAAAGAAACATCTTCCATAAAATATTTCTCCATGAACCTGATTTAAAATGAATCTCTTCTATTGATGCGCCTTGCCGTAAATAGAAATGATGTCGATGGGCCAATTTCAGTTTAGAAAATTCACAATTAGTTTCAATTGTAAGATCTCCTATTTTTAGTTCGGATTTCAGTTACAAGTAGTGAAACAGGACTCACCGATCAATCGTGATTAATCACGAGTCGGAATCTCCTCGCTCTCCAAACGATCCGATCTAAATATTTGTGAGTCAAATTCACGTTGACCAAGTTTAACCCATGGCCAATGCAAGTTTGACTTGAGACTTGCCGATTAAAGTAGATTCCTGTGATTGATTCCAATTTATTCGATTTTTAGCCTTGACTCGACAAGCACAAGTTTTTCAAGTTTATCCCGCATTGCTAAAAACTAAACATCAGTCATTCCAAAATTTATTTCTCATTTCTCAAGCCCAAAACTCATACGTCGAGACCTTTAGTAATCAATCACTACTCACTGTTACATAGTCCAGACTCAATATCGGGGAATCGCCAAGGTGAACCTAAGTCCAGACTCCATATCGGGCAATCACCAATGTGTACTCTATCCATACTCCATATCAACCCTCGAGCAGTCATGCGTGACCTTCAGCATGTGTTACCTTTAGGCTTAGCCACTTCACTATTCAACAATCGAGGTACATTGGAACTTGGCTTAAATAATAGGTATATTACTATATTGAAGTTTCAATGTTGTTTTCAATGGAAAGTTTCAAGTTTCACTGTTCAGCAATCGAATGTTCGGCATATTCCTTTGGTTATGACTTTCAACCCTATAAATGGGGCTTAAATAAATTTAAAAAATGCACTAAGAAACAGTTTCATACCAACCATCGACCAAGTCATCAGGAATTCCTTCCTTGGTTGATGTCTTGCCGACTTCAAAGGATTTAACCATGCATTCACAACTTTGGGTATTTTTGTTCTTCCAAAATCTATTATTGATGTATTGGTTTAGTTGTCTTTTGCTAAACAAACTTGCAAATTCAAGATTACAATGCAATATATGTTGATAATATTTCCTTTAGGTAGCATTTCCTCATATATACCTAATTGTGTTTCAAGGTCATAATGATATATTAGGTCGAAATGTGTTTGTATTGCTGGATAGACTCCTCTTTGATCCTTAACAAAACCTCATATCCTTTAAAACCAACTTGTTTTTTTGTGAAGTTATATGTGGAATTTTTAATTTTTAATTTTTATTGTATTTTAGAGGAGCCAAATTAAATAGAAGGCACAACTCCAAATCTAAACAGAAGTCAGAATTTAAACACAAGTCCAAAATAACAACAATGCTAAGGGAGAAGGACTTTGCTTGGGCTTATTGTGACAAGATTCTTGGAGACCCTAAGCTCCTTTGTAAATTTTTCAAAGTGAAATGTAGTGGAGGAATTTGTAGATTCAACTACCACCTTGCACAAATACCCGGCCATGATATAGGTCTCTGCAAAAACGTTGACAAAAATATCAAACACCAAGAAACCTTGGCCATTGATATGTTGAGTCAACATAATGCAAAGAAAGAAAAGAAAAAAAAAGAAATAGGAACCCCTGGAGTTGAAAATTTTTCTTCCACTACCCCATTGTCATCTCCCCCTGTTGAATCTATAATACAGTTCCCAATTTTCCCACACATGCCTCCAAGTCCAAGTCAAAATCAAGGCCAAATTATTCCTCATGCATTCAACATTGGAGGTGGAAACATAAACGCCTTTTTTTCTTCCCGCACAAAACCCTATTCCCAACCTACCTTAGATACCACTGGTTGGAAAAAAAAATATCCATAGTCAGGCAAGGAAGGCCATTGCTAACTTTTGGTACTATTATGACATACCTTTCCACTGTGCCATAAGTCCTTATTGGAAAGATATGATTGATGCAGTTGCTGTTGCAGGTCTAGGGTTCAAAGTTCCTTCATTAAGGAGCATTAGGACAAATTTTCTATTAGAAGGTGTTGAAGATGCCATGATTGTGCTATCCGAGTTTCATTCATCATGGGTAGAAACAGGGTGCATGATCATGAGTGATGGATGGATAGATCAGAGGAATAGAAATTTAATAAATCTCCTTATATCTTGTCCAGTAGGTACAATGTTTCTCAAATTAGTAGATGCCTCAGACAAGGTTAATACTACACAACTTATTTGTGAAATGATGGAGGAAGTTGTTCAAGAAGTGGGAGAAGAACGTGTTGTACAAATTGTCACCAACAATGTAGCTAGTTATATGGCTGCTCGTAGACTTTTTGAGATTAGGCACCCCACTATTTTTTGGACCTATTGTGTTGCCCATTGTATAGATTTAATGCTTGAGGACATTGGTAAGCTTCATTGGATACATGAGGTTGTGGAGAAGGGAAAATCCATAACCAAATACCTATACAACCACATTATTGTCCTAAACACCATGAGAAAATACACTGAAGGTAAAGAAATTGTTCGACCTGCAGTGACTAGATTTGCAACAAATTTCATATCTTCACAATTGTGGTTGAGCAAAAGATAAATCTAAAGAGGATTTCCTTGGGACTTGAGTGGATGGCATCTAAACATTCCAAGACCCTTGAAGGCATTGAAGTTGTTGCACTTGTGTTTAATGACGATTTCTGGAAAGATGCCGAAGAGATTATTGCTGTGATAGAGTCCCTTGTTAGAGTTCTCAGGTACTTCAAGTCCTTTAGCTTTTTCATGTTTTAAATTTAATTTCAAGCTTCTTTTTATTTTCAATGTTTCATATTAATTTAAATTTGAAAGGTTGAACTTTTAGGATGGTTGATGGTGACAAACCCGCTATCGGTTACATTTATGAGGCGATGGATCTTGCAAAGGAGGCCATCAAAAGAAGATATGGGGATGAGGAGGCAAAGTATATGCCTCTTTGGGACATTATTGATGCACATTGGGATAGTAAATTTCATTCCCCCTTACATGATTCTAGGTACTTCTTAAACCCATAGTATTTTTATGATAAGAGCAAATTTAATGAGGATGGGGAGGTTCACAGAGGACTTATGACATGCATGGAAAGGTGCTTCCTTGATCCAGAATTTCAAAGTCATGTCTTTTACCAACTATAGGATTATAGAGCACCACCTAAATTATTTTCCTATACTCGTGTTATACGAGAAAGGTCTAAGGTTTTGCTAGGTACCCTTTGAGGCTTGAAGGCTTTATCAGTTCATTAAATTTGTTTAAACTTTATTTTTTATGTTAAATGTTTTATTAATTTTTTTTGTCTTTTTAAGTTTTTACTATTTAGTATTTAGTACATCTACTCATGAACCCATGCCACTTGCTAGGTCTTTTGTGGCAAAACATTTGTAGTGATACGCCAGATTTGAAGAGATTTGTCATTCGAATCTTAAACCAAACATGTAATGCTTCAGGTTGTGAGTGCAACTAGAGCATGTTTGAGAAAATACATTCTAGGAAGCGCAACCAATTGACACAAAAGTGCTTAAATGACCTTGTATTTTTCCATTACAATCTACAACTTTGCAACAAGAAAATACTAGGTGAGAGCTTGAATTTGAAGGTTTCATAATATGATTTGGAATTCAAAGTTTAAACTTTAAAGTTCAAAATCAAACTTAAATTCACATTTCAATGTCTCATGATAATGATAGGTTTGGATCATTCACCAATAGACCTTGAAGAGATAGATTTGCAAACTACAAATGTAGCGGATTGGGTCCAATTAGAGGAGGCTCCTGTTTTAAGCCTACATGACTTGAAGAACTTTGAGAGTCAAGCAAGTAGAGGAGTGGGAGAAATAACTTCTATTTCTCACTATTAAGAGTCTTAGACTCTTAGTTACTATTTTTTTCTAATTAGTATTCAATTTGTAAACTTTCAAAAGCAATTTCTTCTAGTTCTATGTAGTCACTAGTTAGGAGTCATGACATAGTACTTTGGATCATGTTTGGACTCATAACATATATGAGATGCTTATTCATTCATGATATTTTGGACATCTATTGATATTATGAATTTTTGGACATGGCTTACTGAATATCAATGAAAAATGTTTTTTTTTTTTTTTTAAATTCAATCAATGTGTATATTTTTATTTATTGAATTCACTAATTTTTTCCCCATTTTTTCAATGATTTTTTTTTTTTTTTTTTTTTTTTTTTTTTTTTTTTTTTTTTTTTTTTTTTTTCCCCAATCTGATTAAATCTCTTAGCTCTTTTGCCTCGCTGATTTATTGTCTATTCTGAGTCTGGTAACATTGGTTACAAGTTTCATTCTTCACTTATGAGTGATAAGGTGTGCTAGAGAGTGGCAATGCATACTGAGGAGTCTTAGGAAGTACTAGGATTATTGAAAATAGCAACAAGAAATGCTAAAATTAGAAATTCTATAAATAGCATTGCTATAAATAGAATTTTAGGTACCAGTGTTGAAGATAGCAACAAGGAATGACAAAATAGAAATGCTAAAAATAGCATTGCTATAAATAGCATTTCAGGATAGCTTCCAATTTTAGTTAGTCCCTGAACTAAAATTGAGAATTAAAATTTGAATTTGAGCTTAGCAACTATTTGTAAAATAATGAATTAATTCATCTTGAATTAATTAGTTAGAGAAAATGAAACATGAAGTCTATGTAAAGACATGCAACAGTTATCCCTTTGATTGAGGAAGTTATCCCTTAATTAAGGAGATCAGGATGAGTTGTAATTAGTTAGCTTAGTTAACTGAGTTAAGTCCAGTTAGATTAGTTCCAACAGTTTGTGAAACTGATTGTGAGTTCAGTTAGTTAATGCATGCATGCATGTAACTAGTGTACTTCAGATAACTGAATATTCTCTCATAAATAACTCATCCATGTCAGTTCAGTCAGAGACCCAGTTGAGATCAGAGGAAGGGATATTGTACTATTAGTTGGAGGATTTTTCCTATATAGGAAACTCATCCATGCAGAAGGAATTAACTCCTTTAGGATTACACAGTTAATTCAGAGGTCAGTGTTGTGTGTGAGGTGAGAATCATACAGGTTGCAGCTAGAGGACCCAAGAGAAATTGCACAAGGAAATAGGAGGCTTGGAGGACTGAAGGAAGGCATATGTGTTGTCTATTATGTCTATGAGAAGTAGTGAGGGATTGTACTGAGAGCTGGATAGCTTGTGAGCTAAAGCTTTGTGTAATCCTGAGATATTTCCACTTGTATGATAATACATATAGCGGGGTTTTTAGCTGAGGCTTTCCCTAGAGTATTCTACTGTGTTTCATGTGCATTGGTTCTTCTTCTCTGTTATATGTGTTCTGCTTGATCTTGCTCAAATCGATTAAGGTTCTGCAATTTTGATTGTAGAAGTAGATTAGGTATTTTTCTTTAGTACATTGCATAATCAGTTTAATCTACAGTGAGAATTTCTACATCGTATCAGAGTTAGCTGGCCTATAGAGAAATTTCTACATGGTATTGGAGCAAAGGTGATCAAAGCGGAGAACGATATACAAAGAAGTTCTAAGTTCAAAGTTTGAATTTCTTGATTGTAGGTACAAAATCGATTTCTTATCAAATCTCAAAGTTCACCAATGGCGTTCAATGGCTTCAGACTCGAGTATGCCCTAGATGGCAGCTCAAATTACATAGCCTAGAAGGATTGCATGGAAGCAATATTAGAGGACAATGGTTTGAAGGACTTCATTGATCAATAAGTCCCCAAGCCAACAACAGCTAATGCCCAAAAATTAGCGGAATGGAAGAAATTTGTGGCGAGAGTGAGGAGGATTCTTCTAGAGGGAGTTCGAGACCATATTGTCTGAAATTTCCATGGGAAGGAGAATCCATTTTCAATGTGGAAGACATTGAAGGATCTATATAAAAACAATAGTGACCAGAGGAAGCTGGCGCTGAAAAACAAGCTTCGGAAAATCAAGTGTGGAAAGGGCGACACGATCTCTACATATCTGAACAAGCTCACCACCTGCAAAGATGAGCTTGGAAGTGTAGGAATCACGACAGCTGATGATGACATGGTGAGTCTTGCTCTCCTCAGTCTTCCTAAGAGATAGCATAGCTACTAGGACTCAGTGAATGGAAGAGAGAAACTACCAGATTGGGAATGACTGTGGTCGGATATGATGTAGGAGGAGATCAGGATGAGCACCAAAGATGGTTCTTCATCCAAGGACGATGAAGAAAATCTAGAGTTAGCGAGTAAGGCAAGGAAAGGGAAGGAGAAGGATTCTTATTTCAAATCGAGTTCTTCCCATGGTGGTAAGAAGATTGAGAAATCTAAAGAGATGCTTTAATTGTCATGAGGTGGGCAATTATGCAACTAATTGTCCATTGAAGAAATCCAAGAAGGGATCCTCGGAAGGATCTGAAGGTGAGGCATTGGCCTCTTAGTTCGAATTGGATTTTACCCTCATCGCATTCATGGTTTCATCGATGATGGGTTGTGGTTGGTTTCTTGACAGTGGAGCCTCATTCCACATGACCGACGATAAGAGTTTGTTTAGTAGCTTAGAGGAGAAAGACCTCCAGATTCGCATAAAGATGGGCGATGATGGAAAGTGCCATGTTTCAGGTGAAGGTATGGTTATGTTTCAGAGGGAGCATGGAGTTTGCATCACTTTGATAAATGTGAAGTATATGCCAGGATTGAAGAAGAACATGGCATCGATCGCGATGTTGGAGGAAAAAGGCTACAATGTTGTCTTCAGTAAGGGAAAGGTTTTCCTTAGACACATCACCACAAGACAAGTGAAGCATATTGGTTCATGAGTCAAGAACCTGTATTCTCTTGAGGTTCAAGATGCATGCAAGGCCTTGAGGAGCAAGGCAAATGTTGGAGACTTGGTAGTTGAGAGGGAGAGTACATTACTTATCAACATCCAGCATCAGAAGAAGTCTCAGACAATTATGGAGGAGCTACAATTGGTGAAGCAGTTTCAGGCGGTTGTGTAGCAGCCACAATTGGAGAAGTCGAGAGGAGACTGAGTGGAGGCATCCACTCATGCAAAGACCTCTAGCAGGGGGGAATTTTGAGCCAAGTGAGTAGAAGGATCACATACAGCCATACCTCCAGGTGTGAGGTGGGGCGATGTGAAGATATAGTCCCAAGAAGGCTGAAATAGGGGCAGGATCCTTGAGGTACCGAATCTATTTGATTAGACCTTGCTCTGGGAGCCCCGACAAGGAGTAGTAGGACTAATTGAGTGGGTAGAGACAGATGGAGATGGAGAAGCAGAGGGAGCTTCAGCATCAAAGGGTGTTTCTAGCCCAACGGGGAGGTCAATTGGGAGATCAGTTACTTACTTCTCAGTAATTGAGTTGTAGTGCAACATTGGGATGCATGATGCAACATGATGAGAGGAGGTGCAGTGTGGATGCAGTGCTAGGAGATAGAACCAACAACAACACAGATGCATTGGGAGAAATCAGTGGGATTGATGCAGTCAAAGATCAAAGTGAGAGAGGCTAGAGCAGTCAGATACTGAAGAGAAAAGAGGTGCAAAGTTTTCAGTGGGCAGAAGCAATAACAATTAGAGACTTTGATGACAGATGCATCATAATGATTCAGGTTGGATATTTTTTGTTTCTAGAGTTGTTGGAGTAACAACACTAGGGAGAAGTGTTGCATCAATAACATTCAAAGGTTTATGATCAGGATCAAGTTGAATTCCTTTCTTGTTGAGAGGGAGTGTTGAAAATAGCAACAAGAAATGCTAAAAATAGAAATTCTATAAATAGAATTTTAGGTACCAGTGTTGAAGATAGCAACAAGGTATGATAAAATAGAAATGCTAAAAATAACATTTATATAAATAGAATTTCAGGATAGATTCCAATTTTAATTAGTCCTTGAACTAAAATTGAGAATTAAAATTCGAATTTGAGTTCACCAGCTATTTGTAAAATAATTGATTAATTCATCTTGAATTAATTAGTTAGAGAAAATCAAACATGAAGTTTATGTAAAGACATGCAATAGTTATCCCTTTGATTGAGGAAGTTATCCCTTAATTAAGGAGATCAGGATGAGTTTTAATTTGAGTTGTAATTAGTTAGCTCACTTAAGTCCAGTTAGATTAGTTCCGATAGCTTGTGGAACTGATTGTGAGTTCAGTTAGTTAATGCATGCATGCATGTAACTAGTGTACTTCAAATAACTAAATATTCTCTCATAAATAAATCATGCATGTCAGTTCAGTCAGAGACCCAGTTGAGATTAGAGGAAGGGACAATGTACTATCAGTTGGAGGATTTTTCCTATATAGGATACTCATCCATGCAGAAGGAATTAACTTCTTCAGGATTGCACAATTAATTCATAGGTCAGTGTTGTGTGTGAGGTGAGAATCACACAGGTTGCAGCTAGAGGACCCAAAAGAAATTGTGCAAGGAAATAGGAGGCTTGGAGGACTAAAGGAAGGCATATGTTTTGTCTATTCTATCTATGAGAAGTAGTGAGGGATGTACTGAGAGCTAGATAGCTTGTGAGCTAAAGCTTTGTGTAATCCTGAGATATTTCCACTTGTTTGATAATACAGATAGCGAAGTTTTTAGCTGAGGCTTTCCCCAGAGTATTATTCTGTGTTTCATGTGTATTGATTCTTCTTCTCTGTTATATGTGTTTTGCTTGATCTTGCTCAAATTGATTAAGCTTCAGCAAGTTTGATTGCAGAAGTAGATTAAGTATTTTTCTTTAGTACATTGCATAATCAGTTTAATCTACAATGAGAATTTCTACATGGTATGAGAGCTAGCTAATCTATAAAGAAATTTATACAAGGACAACACAAGGGAGCACTAGGTCAAAATGCATGGAAGTGAATGAATATAAGGGTTCGTTGGGCAGTGTCAACCAGTGCCATTTGTCATGCCAAGGAGGGAGTGACAAGGTATGCTAAGAATGGGTAAGGCACGCCAGGGAATATCAGGGAATGTCAAGAAGTGCTAGAGTGTGCTAGGTAGTTCCGGGGTGTGCTAACATGTGTCAAATAGTGCCAAGGCATTCTAGGTGTTAAGACATGCTAGGATGTGCAAGGTGCCAGAGTATGCCAATATGCGTCAAGGGGTTGCAAGGCAACAAAATGAATAACCAAGCTAAAATGAAGGGAAATGAACAGATAAGAGGGTTAATAAGTCGAGACTTTATCTTTTTCAAAAGGGGCATGCTAGGCATAGTAATAATATGTTCCAATACATGCCAAGTGATAATGTGTGCCAAGTGCTAATTTTTGTCAATGCAATATTATGCCAAGGAGTTCTAGGGCATGCTAGGGACTATAGGGAATGCCAACACATGATATGGGAGTGCTATGCTATGCTATGCTATGGCATACCAACATGTGCTTTGGCGTCCTACTCATGGCAAGATGTTCTAGGTACAAAGATGTTCCAGGAACAAAGATGTTCCAAGACATGTGAGGTGCCAAGGAATTTTAGTGTATTGTTCCAAAGCATGTTAAGGTGTGCCATGAGTGTTGAGGAGTGCTAAGTCTCTCTCATTAATAGAATTGATAGAGCTTGATTATGTATTAAATAATATAGTTCCTACACACACTAGTGGAACTTTATTTAAAGGAAATTTGCTAGATAATAAACCTAATAGATATTAATCATGTGTTGACTCATAGGAAGACTATATTCTTATGACTTGAGGGAAATTATACACACTAATAACTTCTTAACAAATTGACTGGCTATTATAACCACTATGACCTTGGACACATAATGAAAAAGACTCCACAAAAATGGTCTTAAATAATTATATTTTGACTAAAAATATAGTGACAGGTCCATAGCGTCATCAAAAACTTATTGGAATGATCAATGATGATGAACATTTTTTGACTGTCACCAAAAGTAACCAAAAAGAGCATTGGTGAGGGTCAATAAAAGATCGTCACTCGAAGTGTCACCAAAGAGAGAATTAGTGATGGGCCTTTAATGACTCTCACCAAAAGTGTCACCAAAGAGAGAATTAGTGATGGGCAATTAACAACCCTCACCAAAAGTGTCATTGAAAATGGCTTTGGTGACAAACCTTAAAGGACCATCACTATATACACTTACAACAACAATTTTTTAAATACCGTCACCATATGCGACATTGGTGATGGACCTTAAAGGTCTGTCACAAGCATGAAGCATCATCAAAAACTCATTGGAATGATAAATGATGATGAATATTTATTGACCATCACCAAAAGTAACCAAAAAGATCATTGGTGACGATATTAAATAAAAGATCATCACTAGAAGTGTCACCAAAGAGAGAATTAGTGATGGGCCTTTAACAACCCTCACCAAAAGTGTTGCCAAAGAGAGAATTAGTGACGGGCCTTTAACGACCCTCACCAAAAGTTTCATTGAAAATGGCTTTGGTGACAAACTGTAAAGGACCATCACTATATACACTTACAACAATTCTTTTTTAAAGACCGCCACCATATGTGACATTGGTGACGGACCTTAAAGGTCTGTCATAAGCATGACCCTCACCAATGACCTTTTTTCTTGTAGTGAATGGATTGAATCCTATCATTTTTAAGGGGTTCATCCATGCCGAGGATTTAATCTAGGTCTTGGTTGCAGTGGTTCTATTCCCAAATTGGCCTGGCATGTGTATAGTTTTATAAGGCCCCCTTAGCCTTTAACCTGCATAGCATACACACACACACACACAACCAATCTTGTCCCTCTTGAGCTTATGGACAAAACCCTACCCAACAACCTAGACATTTTTAAAGAATATATCCACATGATTAATAGAGACTAGCCTATCTCTTCATACACTAGCCAAACAGACCAATTTGCAAACTCAAATAATCATTGGAATGGCCATTTCCAAAGGAAGACATTTAAGAGAATTTCAACATAGGAATTCCACATTCCTTATTTTCAATGTGTGCTTGTCATTAAAATAAATACCAACTATACGAATGGGTTAGTACAAATAAATTACCCATTCATAGATATTTCAATCTCCTCATTCTCAAGAAGTATTAAGTTATTTCAAGCTCATAACATCTACAAGACAAACCCATTTAATAGGATTTTTACACAAAACATTTCCATTCCTCATTTAAGCAGTAAATAACACTCCTCAACATTAGCATAACATTATTTGATGCAAATAATAGAGACATTAAAAAGCCACAAGCATAAAAACATAAGAGAAAACTTATCTCATAAGAGATATAACAATTGATATTGGGACTCTAACTCACTAACCAACCATAGACAAGTTGCAACCAAGTCTTTTTTGCAACTGTCACCCCCGATCCAAATTCCAAAGCTTGAGGTAGAGTTATTTTAGAGGATTTTTTAAACCAATAGTATTAGTTGAAATGGTGTCTTGAGGTTACCTCAACTCCAACCATGAGCTATCAAAACAAATAAACATGGTGAACCACTTCACTCAGATACAACCATCATCCAATTAGGTGATTAAATCAATATAATATGTTGAAACGAAGTGTCTCAGGGCCACACTCCCTTCACCCATCAACTGTTCAATGATTTCACATTAGGAAGGAAACGTTGTCCTTTATACATAGTGACTTGTAGCACCCTAACACCTCTAGGGTTTTGGATGTAGAGAGTCTCAATTCTAATGCGGAGAGGGAGATAAGATTAATGCCAAGGAGGCTTTATCAATTTTGTTACCTTTTAAGGAACAAGGGTGCACTCACTAGTACCTTAGTGGAACTTCCACTTGTGTTCTTAACCCAATCTGATGGAACCACAATCAAGTGTTATCAACCCACTAGCCCCATTTGTCTCAAGCTCTCAGATGTTATCAACCAACACAATCTCTAGTGGATTTATAAACCCTATTAGGCACAACCATTGCTCAATTATTATCATCCAGAAAGCCCTTTGGATTTCTTGATTGGACTATCATATGAGTTTTCCTTCTCCCTAAATCCTCCTAGTCCTAATATCCTCTCTACCCTCTTAGCAACTATGCTTGACTTTCGAGAGCCTCTTGTCCTCCTCTTTTACATGTCCCCCCTTCTCTACCTATATGTATGATTCATGTATGGTTCTTTCTACACAACTAAGCCTCACAACCTCCACTTTCAATTTTTTTTTTTTTTTTTTTTTTTTTTTTTTTTTTTTTTGTGTATGAATGATTGAATGATCTTCTTTCTTTCAATAGGATCCTCTCAACCTCCCTTTTCTTGTTTGAACATGACCTCTCGGCCTCCTCTCGTGGTCCCTCTTTGTCAATGTGCATTGGGCCATTTATCCTCTAACACATGAGAGAGTGTCCATAGAGAATCATGTGTGCCTTTTTCCATCTTAGCCACGATGGTTCTCACCATTCCTGAGTGGTATACACAGACCAAACACCTATGCAACCCATATTGCTCATTTAATTTTTCCCTTTGTTTGGTTGTAATTGTTTCCCAAAGAGAAAACGACTACATCCTTCATTTCCAGCTGAATTTAATAAGTATTCATCCCATTAAACCCACTCTTTCAGCCCATGACTAATATTTAAAACAACCAACTCCTCAAGCAATCTCCCTCCTCAAGTAATCGAATCTATGTCCCTCTCTCAGCCATTCTAAATTTTATAGTTACATAATTATAAGGAATTATTTTAAATGTTTACAAGGGGAATTAACCCACAGGGGATGTCACAGTCGCCACCCCCTTGGAGGAACACCATCCTTTGTATTATATGAACGAACACAAAATAAAAGGATGCCTTAAACTAAGCAAATCTGATTTGGATCTTAATATTTACAACTTGATTACGGTTACAGTTCACACATACAGTTCTTTGCTTAGCAACTCAATGGATATATATGTGAACTGTAATTGTAATCAAGTTGTAAATATAAATATCCAAATCAATTTTTCTTAGTTTAAGACATCTTTTTATTTTGTGTTCATTCATAGAACACCAAGAAAGGTGTTATATCTATCTATCTATCTATATATATATATATATATATATATATATTATATATATATATATATATATATATTATATATATATATATATAATATATATTATATATTTATAATATATATATAATATATATTGAGTTGTTGAGCAAACAACTGTATGTGTGAACTGTAATTGTAATCAAGTTGTAACTATAAAGATTGAAATTAGTTTTTCTTAGTTTAAGGCATCCTTCTATTTTGTGTTCGTTCATAGAGCACCAAGAACGGTGTTCCTCCAAGGGAGTGGGGACTCCGACATCACCTGTGGGTTAATTCCCCTTGTAAACATTTAATATAATTCTTGGCCATCTTTTAGTGGCTCTTTCCAGTCTTCTTGGTACTTTTACTACACATTCTGATATCTTGAAGTTGATGGAGCCCTATTTTCAGTTAGCTTCATTCACCTAGACTGGGTAATTCCCATGGTTTCCCTTAACATGGAATACAATCTCTCATGAAATTCATCATAGATAATTTGAAAAAAATGAATTATACCTCTTGTCTTTTCCTTTGAATGGTTTCTCAACCATTCACACACATGCATTTAATAAAGCCCATTTATCAAGTGTTCTCAATAGCTCATCACTATTACACCACAGTGGCTACAAATCAGTCATTAGCAAGCCCGTTTATCAGATGTTCTTAGCGGAGGTTCATACAGAGCACAAAGAGTCTCAGTTCAGTCTTGGAAAGAGAGATATACTTAATAGTGAGGAGGTTTAACCGACTGCATTACTCTTAAAGCAATATGAGTGCATTATCTAACACTTCTCAGTGGAACTACCACTTATGTTCTCAGCCCTACCATGTGGAACTACCATCAAGTGTTATTAACCCAATAGTCCTAGGTGCCTCAACCTCCCAAAAGTTGTCAACTAGCATAATCTCCAGTGGATTTATCAGCCCTATAAGGCACAACCACTTCTCAGTGATTATCAACCAACAAGCCTCTTTGTTTTCCCAATTGGGACACCATTTTATCTTACTTTATGATTATCAGCTAACAAGACTCATGGGTTTCTCAATTGTGCTATCATAAAAGCTATGCTATGTGATTATCAACCAAGAAGCCTCATGGGTTTATTACGTATGTTATCATTAGAGATTCTCTACTCCTTTAAACTCTCTTTTGAGATTAGCATGGTGCTTAGTGGAGTACATGACCAATCATGCGGTCAAGGAATATGATTATTAGTTAATATACCATCAACACTTCCTTGTCATCCGTATGATACAACATGAGCATATAAAAATATTGTTCTTATGAAATTAAAACCATCAATTAGCCAGGGCTACATTTTCCCAATTTATTTCTCACACAAGCATGAATCTTTTCAAGCCATCTATATTTGCATTAAATAAATATAAACCATCATTCTTCCATAAGAATAAATCCTGACAAATTATATCAATCATAATGGACGTCATATATGTATATAAACATTGGCATGATCATGAACATATCAGATATGCAAATAAGGTCAAGGTCACAATAACATCCTTTGTATCATTTTCATGACTACCTCAACCATTTCCATTATCTCATGGACTAAACCATCCCACTTGGTTGTCATACTGCTATAAGTAGTCATGGACATATCATATATTAACACCTGTCAAATAAAACCAAAGTTCTTAGAGAACTCCATGTATTGTTGTTGTTATTTACACAACAATTTTCATCTTGTACATAATTTGTTTTCTTCTTACTATTGTATTTAGGAGAAATGCTCCAATCATACACCAACGATGGTCTTTCCTAACCCATCTCCTAAGCCCAACCTTTCTCAATTTTTTTGTTCATGCTCTTTAGATATTCACAAGGCCTCTTTTAGGTCATGTTTCTGTTGGTGTTGCTAAGCTCTCTTACGAGATCCTTGTGGCCTTACTACCATGCCCAAACAATGTTTCTAAGGCCCCCAAAGCATGAAGAATGAAAGGAAAAATCCCAAGGAAAAGAAGGAAACCATAAAAAGAAAGAAATTCATGACAATAGTCATAAAATCATGCAACAAAATAACATGGATATGCAGAATCCAACAGTAGAAAAGGAAATTCAAACATAAATCAACCGAGGGACATAAAACATAAAATATTCAAAAGCATAACAAATCAATCCCCATGAGTTATGACATTTCTCAATGCTTCATGAGTAAGGATCAACCTGATCCCTTTCTGTAGGTTTTAACCCCATACAAAAATTACCTGCATACGAATTCTAAATCACAAGAAAAATAAAAATGCGAGATCATAACACATAAAACACATATACACAGAGATTTCCCATTGGATCCCAAAACCGGGACTACTAGCGTGATTTTTCATTATGTTCCTTTAAATGTTACAATACATATTTATACATGCGAAAGCATCCAATACCATGGACCGAAAAACCATCACGTCCAATACCATGGACCAAAAAACCATCGATCCAATACCATGGACCGAAAACCATCG